>CM061137.1:49037356-49137367 GCA_030789695.1 Scilla litardierei | reverse complement strand
GTTACCGGAGATGATATGGGGACAGGCCAGAGGGCGCGCCTGAGATGGTCTGGCGAACTGAAGTGCAGGCCGCGAGTAGAGGAGAAGAGCCGCTGGCCAGACGTTTGTTGGTCGAAGGGTGAATGGTAGGGGTTGACGGGGAAATTTTTGTGCGTTAGGATGGCAGTCCGGTGGGAGGAGGATGGCTCCGGCGGCTGATCTGCAAAAGGGGCCAGAGAAGATGGCCGAGCGCCTGGGCACGCATCAGCAGCCAAAGGCGAGTTGCGGCCATAGGAGGGTTCTCTCTTAGGGGTCTTGGTCGGAGATAAGGTAAGGGGGGCCAGAGATGACCACCGGAGGGGAGGTCAACGGGGTCCTGACACGCGAGGGAGCCGAGCGCGAGGTGCCGCCGTTGCCGAGGCTGAGCGGGGGAGGCCAGACGGCGGAAGAGGGAGGGGATGCCGGCGTCAGGACAGCGCCTGCGGGTGCTGCGGCTCGAGGGTGAAGGTTGTTATGGCGAGGTGTAACGCCGGAGAGGAGGTGTTCGAAGGGGAACATGCCGAAGATGGCAGCTGACGGGGGTGGTGTGGCGCTTGGAAGTCGGAGATAGGAAGAAGAAGAAGGGAAACGTCGTGGGGCGCCTGGAGAAAAGGTGAAGCGTGTGAAGACAATGAGGCGACGGCGGCTTCTATTTGTTGGCTGTGAAAGATGCTAGCCTAGGGTTTAAATCATTGTTTATAAGAGGATATGGCTGCTCACGTGAACAGTGGGCATATGGGCTTTACAGTTTGGGGTATTGTCAGGGTATTAAAAGTTATGATAAAATATTAAAACCCAATTCTCCCAACTCTCACATGCGTGGAATGAAAGCGGCCAAGGCAAAAAGAGGCTGAGTCATCCAAGTACTAGGATGTTATACTATATTAAAAAAAGTAGGGGATATGTGTCACATGAATACTTAGGGTTAAAAATACAATAAGTTGGGCCAAACGTGCACATAGGTCAAACGAAGTCCAAAAATCGTAAGAAAAATACTGGGGTGACCGGGACGACGAGAGAAAGAAGACGGAGAAAACAGATCACAATTCCGTCGACGAGAAACGAAATCAAAAATAAAAACGTCTCACGTCAAAAATGAGAATCGCGACGTCTCTTCAAATAAGGTCAAATCGTGGGAGAACAACCCGTGAAATTACGTCACAAATCAACACCAAAATTTTAATACTCTCCGAGAGGGTCACAACGACATATAATACCAAAGGGTTTGGATATAGACAAGGTCTAAAATAAATACGTGCACGAACAAGACTACGTGCACACAAAGCGTATAAAGAATACGGGGTCCAAAGGCGACAATAATTCCGAGCTGGGCACCCGTCGGGGTTGGCTTGCTAAGGATGCAACCAAGGTGCTACGGCCCTTCGACTCAATGACACGACTCACACACCAAGCACAAACCAATCAGGTACTCGAAATTGCTATACGCACAACCGTATGACAAATAGCGAGTACCGGCCGTTACATTCACTCTCGGTTTGTGAGAGTGGGTTTGCTTGATACCAAGTTGTGGGAGTCAAGGAAATCGATTGTTGTTCGATTGCACTTGTAGGGTTGCTACAAGTGGGTTTAAAGGAAACCTCAAGTTAGGGTTACAACTTAAGTATCCGAAGGTATCCGAGTGGAAGGGACATAGGATTACCGGGAACACTTCGATATTGAACTTGGGTAATCTGAACCCTTGAAACATCTTCTGTGTTAGCTTGTTTCATTTTGGGTTAATTTATATTTCCGTATTTATTGTTGGTTAGGTATTTAAATTGGTATAAATATCCTTTAAAGTTTATAAACACTATTCAATCTCCCTATTCTAGTGTTTTTCTCATAGCCAGGGTCCTTACAAATTGGTATCAGAGCGTAAGTTTTATAGCTATGGCATCCAACAACAACAACATTCCTCCACCTACTTTGTACAACAATCACGATCATGAAGGTGCTTCTACCGTTTTCGAAGGACAATCAAGGTTTGTCCTCTGTGTTTCAATGGCACAAATTTCAGCTATTGGAAGTGTCGGATGGAGACATTCCTAAGGAGTGCTTCTCTTTGGAGAACCCTCCATAAGGAGTATGTTGAACCCACCGAAGAAGATTTTGACAAATGGACTCCCGCCGAGAAGTTCGCCGAGGTGAACAATGCCAAAGCAATGAACACTCTTCATTGCGCATTGGATCCGGATGAGTTCAATAGGATATGCACATGTAAGAGTGCATATCAAATATGGAACCATCTTGTCGTCACCCACGAGGGAACGAATAAGGTAAAATTGTCAAAATTATATGTTGCTATACAAAACTTCGACATGTTTCATATGTAGAAAAGTGAGAACATTGCAACGATGTACAGTCGTTTCATCGACATCACCAATGAGCTTGAAGATCTTGGTCAAGTATACACTCAACAAGAAAAGGTGAGAAATATAATCATGGGAATGACCTCAAAATGGGAAAGAAGGGCTATTTCCATTGAGGAGGTCAATGACATGAATAACTATACCGTGGTGAATCTCATCGGTACTCTCATGTCTAACGAAGTAAGAAAGAAGAACCGAATGAAGATTAGAGCTATGATGAACCCAACGGAGGCAAAGAAGAAAGCACTAGCCTTCACGGCTACTTCTTCATCCTCTGATAGTGATGAATCTGAGAACGAAATGGATTTGGAAGAAATAGTACACATGGTAAAGAAGTTCCAATGCTTCTTTCACAAAGGTAAATTCCTTTCCAAATTTAAATTTGATTCTACTAACAATTCATCGTCTCTTTGTTTTAAGTGTAACAAGTCACGGCACATCAAGAAGAATTACCCAATGCTAAGTAACAAAGAAAAGTGGAAAGTACCAAAGTACCACAAGTCCGACAAATTTAATAAGGACAAGAAGAAAGGACTTGTTGCGACTTTTGATTACTCAAGTAGAGATTCCTCGAGTGAATCTGTGGATGAGAAGGATGAGAGTGCATATATGTGCTTCATGGCCCAAGAAGATGCATTCTCCGATGGAAGCGATAGTGAGAATGATGAACCCGAGGTAACAATGGATGAACTTCGTATTGCTAACGAAGAATTATTTTCTAAGTATCAATCTCTTATGCTTAGATATACTAATTTGAAGAAATCTAATGTTAGTAAATCATTCATGCCATGCATCACCAACAATGCCACCATTGTTGACACACTTACACTTAAGATAGCCAATTTGGTTTCTCAAAATGGCACCTTGAGAAATGAGGTGAATTCCCTCAAATCTCAACTAGGTCAAGGTTATACTAAAGATAGTGTTGATTTAGCTTCACAAAACACATAATTGGGTATTGAGAATGATTCTCTTAAAACCCAAGTGCATGAGCTCAAAACATGTGTGTCCTCTATGGATACTAATATTTCTTCCCTTAGGGAGAAATATGAGCTCATGTCCTCCCAAGTTAAGAGATTTAATAAAGAGAAAGTGAAATTGGATGAATTGCTTTAAACCAATTTCCGGCCACACATCGTGTTGGACTTGGTTATGTGGAAGCAAATGCATCCAATCCTCGCACCTCCTATAGTGGTGCAACTATAGATTTTGTGAGGCCATCCTCCGGTGCATCCAATAGTGGTGTCAAAAACACTATTGGTAGCAACCCTACCAAGAAGGCCACCACTTCACACACTCCTTCTTTTGGCAAGAAACCCACTAAGGGTGGAAACCAAAAGAACGAACATGCATATATGCACACCGACACTCATATACGTAGGAAATCTCCTACTTCACATATGTACACTTATGACACATTTTATGCTCCACATCTACATGCACATGCATACTCACCCTTGAGAAATACTCATGCACGTGCTCCTACACATTCAAATGTTCATACACATAATCCTCCCATGTATGCTCATCCACCACATCACATGCATGCTCCATATACTTCATATAATATGCATGTTCCTCAATTTGCATATAACCCATTTATGTCTAAAGCTTATCCACCTCCATCTTCATATGCTAGATCTCATGCTCCTCGGAAGCATGCACCATATAGATCTCAACCAAATGTGCATGCAACTAGGAAAATGATATTGGATACAACATGTAGTTGGATACAACGATCGATGACTTCATGTTTGATGGTAACAAACGTGTGTGTATATTCTAATGTGTGTGCTAAGTGTTTTCAGGAGTGGCAAGCTCGTAAATTCTCCAAAAGAGACTTGGTCAAAGTGATGGAAAATTTGCTATTCATTAGCAAAGTGGACATGGTCAAAGATGGAGATAATGGATACACATATTGGACTAAGTTAAAGATGTGGAGATAAGGAGGAAATCCATTCAAATTCATATTTAAATTGATTCAAATCAATTTGTACATGAATTAAATCCTAAAGCCATACAAATTGAAGACTTGGTCAAATTGCAAAGAGATGGAGAGAATCTCAATTCATATCTAATATGGATTGATTCAAATCAATTAGTGGGAAGAGCTCAAATCATATTCCAATTCAAACTCAAATACAAATCTCTTTCAAATCTCAAATCCCATTAGCTTTGGGATTGCCAATGCCGACCTCTCCCCTTGCCTTTGGATCCTTCTCTTGCCGCAACAACCCCTAGCAAGCTCCTATATATGCCCCATCCTCAAAGGAGAAAAAGAGGGAGTCGGCCAAAATATTTTCCAAGAGACAAACCCTTGAGCAAAGCTTCATATTCATCCATCATTGCCGCAAGCATCAACCAAGGCCAAAATAATATCCTAGCATCTCATAAGCCGCAAGCCAAGCCAAGACTCCATCATCTTCTTACCACAAAGCCCCATTGATAATCATTAAGCCGCAAGCTTTAGCATTCAAGCCTTTCATCTTCCCTTGCGCAACCTTGCAAGAATACTTCCTCCTTGCACAACATAGCCCATCATCATCAAGTAAGGGGTCTTCAACATTGGCGCAAGCTTCACAAGTTCAAAGAGAGGGAGTTATCTTCAAGTTGACGCAAACAAGACATCCATCCATTGCTCAAGTCCTCTCTTCAAGCTTTATCCACGCACTACTGCTGCTGATCCACACACTGCTGCTGTCGACCCACCACTGCTGCTGTTCATCTATGCACTGCTGCTACCGACCCATGCACTGCTGCTGCTCATCCATGCACTGCTGGTGCTTATCCACACACTGCTGCTGCTGACCCATGCACTGCTGCACCACCAAGCCAAGGGGAGTGCCAAGGCCGCAAAATCCAAGGAGAGGGGCCAAAGCTGTCACTTGAGTTGCTTCAGAGTTTGAGACGATGACGACTTGTCAGATTCAGATCTGGCCTGAGCGATTAATAGAGACGACTACACCATCACTGAGCTATTCTAAACTCATATTTATTTATCTTTTTGTATTGGTGTATATGTCTCTGTAAGGGAAACTTTACCTATTTGTGTGTTTTGGGGTCTTGTCTAGTGTGGTACTACACAAGCGGGACTTGACTAGTTGGGACTAGTCAATAGAAAGCTTATACTAGGATTAGTTTTGTCGAACACCGGTAGAGTGGGGTACTGAGAGCCTGATAAGTGTAGAGGAGGTGCTCTAGCTTTTTATGGTTGTACATGTTACATTATTAATCTAGTATATGCTTTGGGGGCTGGACGTAGGTCGTGGGGACAACCAAACCAGGGTAAATCTGTTGCGTGCTCTGTGATTGATTATATTTACTCTGCATCTGATTATAACTGCCCGTGATTATGTGTGGGTTGCACGAGAATTTTTATTTGCATATTCACCCCCTTCTAGGCTTAGATCCAGATTCAACAAGTGGTATCAGATCAGGTTAGAGGATCTAGGCTAGTTTGACCATGAATTCTATTGATTGTGCTTTTGCTGAAGGTCAGTCCATATCTCGACCCGCAAAATGTAATGGTGTAGATTATGCTTATCAGAAATCTAAAATGAAAATCTACTTAGTATCTGTTGATTATAAAGTATGGAACATTGTTGAAAAAGGTTATAAGCCACCGGTTATTAAAATTGAAGACACTGAATTGCTCAAACATGAAGAAAATGGGATGATGCCGATTGGAGACTTTATTCTCTTAATGGTAAAGCTATGAATGCGCTTAATGCTCTTTATATAAATCTGAATTTAATCATATCTCACATTTTCAAACTGCGCAGGAAATATGGCATACGCTGGAGGTGACGCAGGAGAAAACGTCACAGGTGAAGGAGTCTAGACTTGAGTTGCCGAGCACAAAGTATGAGAGCTTCCGCATGCTTCCATCAGAATCCATCTCAGAGATGTTTACGAGGTTCACAGACATCGTCTACAAGTCTAGCTCCCTTGGTAAGCCATATTCTAGTTTGGAGCAGGCGAGGAAAATCTTAAGGGCACTGCCAAGGTCGTTCCATCCTAACGTCACTGCAATTCAAAAGCGAAATATCTATCAAAGATGAGAGTGGAGGACTTGATAAGAAACTTAATGTCTCACAAGCCTGAGCTGCAGAACATCGAATCAAGGGAGAAACCAACGGCCAAAGCTTTCAAACCTCTAGCTCTTCAAGCTAAGGAAGATGAAGATGACGATGAGGAGGAGGAGGAGATAGCACTGATGGTCAGAAATTTCAGAAAATACGTCAAGACTCCCCAAGGAAGAGTAGAAATACAAAAAAGGCTTAATCGCTCTAATAACTCTAATCATGCTAGAAATTCCTCTAAACAGATTGCTACTGAAAGAGTTCAATGTTTTAAATGTAGGAATATGGGACATCACATGAAGGATTGCCCACAAGACAAGAATAGTTCAGCAGAAAAGAAAGGAAAATCTCTAGCGCTAACGTGGGACATGGACAGCGAAGATGAGATTGAGGAAAATGAAGCCCACTCCTCCCTCTGCTTGATGGGAAAGCACGATGAGGTGAAAACCGGTAGTAAAGCTGAACTTATGAATGTTTGTAAGGCAATGCAAGATGAAATTGTAGAGCTAGAATCCACCTTAGATGACTATAGAAATGATAACTTTGATATGCAACAAGAAAATTATGACATGTTCTAAAGAAATTGATAATCTGAAAGAAAAACTTGTTGCATGTAACTCTAAAATTGATTTGTTGAAAAAGGAGAAAGCTCACATGCCTGAAAAGGTTGTTTGTCTTTCTTGTCCCTCTTTGTTAAATGATATTAGCATGTATAAAGAAAACTTGATTAAGCTTGAAACTGAAAATAAAGGGCGTATTGAAAAGTTGTGCATGCTAAATAATGAGCTTAAAAGAAAATGACTGATTTTGAAAAGAAAGGAAAACAAGAAAGCTTTTATTAGTAAATGCACTTTGCTTGTGAATGAAAATGCTTTGTTGAAATCCAAAGTCACGAATCTAGAATTGTCATTAAAGAAATTTTCTATGGGAAACCAACCGTTGGATATTATTCTTGAAAATCAACTTTATGGCAATAATAGACATGGACTTGGATATGATTTGAAACATTTTAAAAAGTCTAATTATAAGAGATTTCACAATGAGCCTACAAGAGTTAACAACCATTTATGCGAAGTGCTTTACATGTGCTATTGTTGGTCATACTTCTCATTATTGCAAGTTTAGGAACACAAACATAAAGTTTAAGCAAGTGTGGGTTCCTAAAAATTTGATGACTAACATGAGTGGACCTTGTTGGATTCCAAGGTCACACATAACATCTTCCGTGTAGGTAAGATGGAGATAGCGAGGAACTATGGATTGAACGTTTCATTATTTAGTTCATTAGCCAAAGGACGATGCGAAGATATGATTTTTTCTCTTTGAACTTAATGTATACCTTCATAGCATTTTTGTGTGTGCTTGATTTGTTTTTATTTGTGTGCTAGTTTGTTTACTTTCTAGCTTGTTTAGTTCTTTATAAAGAAAAATAAAAAAATTGAAAAAGACAAAAAGAAAAAAAAACTGGTGCTTAATGTATATCTTTATTTTGAATCATTTGAGTGGTGTTAATGAATGATAATCATATCAATGTAGAAATTGATATATTATTGTTATGGCTACATATGCATGCTAGACTTTCTAAATAGCCATGACATGTTCAATAATTTGAATAATATGATTTCTACACCTACACTTTCACTTCCACGAGCATTAAATTTTTGTTGTACATTTGGAGACATCTTTTATGAAATAATGGAAAGTGAATGTAGGATGAAAAATAACTGTAAATCTAAGGGATATGATGTGTCTTGCCATGGATAAAAATTGAGCACAAAAGAATTGAATATGAAACAACAAAATTGAAAAAGAAAGAAAATAACTCCGTAGGAAATATGGATATAATCCTTAGAAAGTACACTACCCACGAGTATCCAACATATGCTTTATGGGTAATCTTTAGCGTTGGTGTTACACTCATCAAGCAATGCCACCCCCCATCTAAGAGTCCTTATAGGCTATGTTTTTGGGTGTGGTAACTTGAACTCATTTTTAATGAGATGTGGAAAATCAATCCTAGATGATTTCATGTTTAATGGAAAATGTGGATTGGTTTTGGTTGAATTTCTTAAAATTTCTACTCATGTTCTTCAATGTCTAATCATCACACTTATATGATGGTGTAGAAGTCGTTGTTATAATTTTTATTGAATTTGAAGTGCTTATTCTCCGAATGTCTACATGCAAATGTTTGTTGTAATTTATAATGCTCACTTTTTGTAATTTATAATGCAAATGTTCGTTGTCATATATACACTTTTCATGGTAACAAAAGGGGGAGAAAATATTGTGAAGATTTGTGCATTATTGCTTATGGATATATGGATATGTGCTTGTATGTTGAATACATGAACATGAATATTGGTTTAAGGTGGAGCATTAGTGAATAATGAATATGTGCTTAATGAATATGTGAATATATGCTCAAGGGGGAGCATGAATATAGGGGCAGCATGCTTGTAGAACATCATTGTCATATTGTTTAGCATGCTTGTATATTGCACATCATTGCCATATTTGTTGCATATTGCATACATCCTCCATCACCACACTTCACACACACACACACACACACACACACACACACACACACACACACACACACACACACACATGTTACGATGATATTATATGAATTGTTATTGCTCAAATCTTATATTGGTTTGTATCATCAAAAGGGGGAGATTGTTGGAGACAACGTATAGTTGGATATAACGATCGATGACTTCGTTTGATGATAACAAACGTGTGTGAATGTTCTAATGTGTGTGCAAAGTGTTTTCAGGAGTGACAAGCTCGTAAATTCTCCAAAAGAGACTTGGTCAAAGTGATGGATAATTTGCTATTCATTAGCAAAGTGGAGTTGGTCAAAGATGGAGATAATGGCTACACATATTGGACCAAGTCAAAGATGTGGAGATAAGGAGGAAATCAATTCAAATCCATATTTGAATTGATTCAAATCAATTTGTGCATGAATCAAATCCTAAAGCCATACAAATTGAAGACTTCAAATTACAAAGAGATGGATATAATATCAATTCATATCTAATGGGGATTGATTCAAATCAATTAGTGGGAAGAGCTCAAATCCTATTCTAATTCAAACTTAAATACAAATCTCTTTCAAATCTGAAATCCCCTTAGCTTTGGGATTGCCTATGCCGACCTCTCCCCTTGCCTTTGGATTCTTCTCTTGTCGCAACAAACCCTAGCAAGCTCCTATATATGCCCCATCCTCAAATGAGAAAAAGAGGGAGTCGGCCAAAATATTTTCCAAGAGACAAACCCTTGCACACAGCTTCGGCTTCATCCATCATTGTCGTAAGCATAAACCAAGGCCAAAATAATTTCCTAGCATCTTCTAAGCCGCAAGCCAAGCCAAGACTCCATCATTATCTTGCCACAAAGCCCCATTGATAATCCTCAAGCCGCAAGCTTTAGCATTCAAGCCTTTCGTCTTCCCTTGCGCAACCTTGCAAGAATACTTCCTCCTTGTGTAACATAGCATCATCATCAAGCAAGGGGTCTTCAACATTGGCGCAAGCTTCATAAGTTCAAAGAGAGGGAGTCATCTTCAGGTTGACACAAACAAGACATCCATCTATTGCTCAAGTCCTTTATTCAAGCTTCATCCACACACTGCTGCTGCCGACCCACGCACTGTTGCTGCCGACCCATGCACTGCTACTGCTCATCCATGCACTGCTGCTGCTTATCCATGCATTGCTATTGCCACCCCACGCACTGCTGCACCACCAAGCCAAGGTGAGTGCCAAGGTCCGAACATCCAAGGAGAGGGGCCAAAGCCGCAACTTGAGTTGCTTCAGAGTTCGAGACGACGACGACTTGTCAGATTCAGATTTGGCCTGAGCTGATTGACATAGACGACTACACCAGCACTGAGCTATTCTAAACTCATATTTATTTATCTTTGTATATTGGTGTGTAGTTCTCTGTAGGGGAAACTTTACCTATTTGTGTGTTTTGGGGTCTTGTCTAGTATGGTACTAGACAAGCGGGACTTGATTAGTTGGGACTAGTCAATAGAAAGCTTATACTCCGATTAGTTTTGTTGAACACCGATGGAGTGGGGATATTGAGAGCCTGGTAAGCGTAGAGGAGGTGCTCTAGCTTTTTATGGTTGTACCTGTTACATTATTAATCTAGTATCTGCTTTGGGGCTGGACGTAGGTCGTGGGGACGACCGAACCAGGGTAAATCTGATGCATACTCTATATTTATTATATTTACTCTGCATCTGATTATAACTGTCTGTGATTACATATGGGTTGCACGAGAATTTTTATTAGCCTATTCACCCCCTCTAGGCTTAGATCCAGATCCAACAAAGGACACCCAAAACATACAAAATTTGGGGTCCTAAGAATACCAACACAAATGATAGAAATGCTTATGTCAATTCGTATGTTAGCGATGTGATAAATAGTGGTAACTATGTTGGGAAGCCAAAGTCCACTTGGACTTGGTTTCCAGAGGGCTAATCCCATTGGACCCAACAAAGCTTGGGTTCCATGATCTTATGGTATACTATGTAGGTACCCAAGAACAAGAAAGAGAGAAATAATATACACATTGGCTCTAAAAGGAAAGGATGGAAACCCGATAGCGGATACTCCAAACACATGACGAGAGATCTCACATTGCTCTCCGAAGTGGTTCGCATTAAGGATGTTGCAACTGTCACTTTTGGAGGCGAGCAAAAAGGAACCATCATTGGAGTAGGCAAAGTCGGTAATCCTTCCAAACCTCTTATTACTAAAGTTTATTTAGTTAGTGGTTTATGTCATAATCTTATCTCCATTAGTCAACTTTGTGACAAGGGTTACAAGGTTAACTTTGGAGAGGGTATTAGCAATATTGTTGATATTGATTCGCATGCTTTATTTACCGGTATTAGGCGTAAAAATATTTATTATTTGAGCTTGCCTAAAACCATAGAACATTATTTAGTTGCTAATACAATTGAACAACTATTATGACTTCGCCATTTTGGTCATGTTCATTTTAAGCACTTATATAAATTAGCTAAGCATGATCTTGTTAAAGGTTTTCCGAAGATTATTTTCAGTAAGAAAAACTTTTGTGATTCATGTCAAAGAGGTAAACTAAGTAAATCGTCTTTTAAACTTAAAGATGGCATAACTTCTAAGAGGCCCCTAGAATCACTTCAATTAAATTTATTTTGGCCAACTAGAACCGCATCTTTAGGTAATGCTTATTATGGATTAGTCATCATAGATGACTTCTCTAGATTTACTTGGGTTTTATTTTTAACCAATAAAAATGAAGCTTTTGAAGAGTTTACTATATTTGCAAAGAAACTTCAAAATTTCTTAGGAACCACCATTATCACTATTCGTAGTAAACATGGAGGAGAATTCGAGAATGAATTTTTCACTAAGTTTTGTGATGACAACGGGATTACTCACAACTTTTCTTTTCCTCGCGCACCACCTCAAAATGGTGTTGTTGAGAGAAAGAATAGGACCCTAATTGAGTGTGCTCACACCATGCTCCATGATAGTATCTTGGACTACAATTTTGGGCTGAGGCGATGCACACGACATGATATGTGCTAAATATGATCCTAGTGAGGCCCCGAACGAACAAAACTTGTTTTGAATTATTTTATGATAAAAAGCTGCAAGTTAAAATATTTTCGTGTTTTTGGTTTAAAATGTTTTATAAAGAACACCTATGGTAACTTAGATAAATTTGAGCCAAGATCCGATGTAGGAATCTTTGTTGGATATTCCACACGTAGCAAAGCCTATCGGATATACAAAAAACATCTTTCATGATCGAGGAATCACTACACGTTTCAATTTATGAAGATTTTGATATTTCTCAGGTTGTCGATGATAGTGTAGATGTTTTATGTGATTCCATTATTAATGTTAAAATTAATGATTCTATTATTAAGACTAACAATACTAATGAAAATGTTGAGGATGTTCCAAGTGATCCAGGTATTTCCAAAGCTTATCTGACCGTTCGTAATCACCCCCATGACCAAATAATTGGAGACATTGTTGTGGGTGTCCAAACAAGGTCAAGGATTGATGAATTCTCTCATTGTGCCTTTGTCTCTACCATTAAGCCAAAGAACATCCAAGAAGCTTGTGAAGATAGCTCGTGGATAGTTGCAATAGAAGATGAGCTCATGCAATTTGAAAGAAATGAAGTTTGGGAGCCCGTTCCTCTTCCAAATGGTCACCAAGTCATTGAGACCAAATAATTTTTAAGAACAAGACGGATGAGAAAGAGGTCATTACAAGGAACTAAGCAAGGTTAGTTGCTTAAGGCTACCGGCAAGCGGAAGGTATTGATTTCAAAGAATCCTTTGCCCATGTAGCTAGATTAGAAGCTATTATGTTGCTTTTATCTTTTGCATCTTATAAAAATTTTAAATTATTTCAAATGAATGTCAAAAGTGCATTTTTAAATGGTATCGTTAATGAAGAAGTTTATGTTTCTCAACCACCCGGTTTCATACATGAAAAATTTCCAAACCATGTTTTCAAACTTAAGAAAGCGTTATATAGGTTGAGACAAGCTCCTAGAGCTTGGTATGATCGACTCAAAACCTTTCTTTTGGATTTAAGTTTTAAAATGGGTGAAGTTGATTCAACTCTTTTCATTATAGACTATGAAAATGAATTCGTTTTAATTCAATTTTATGTAGACGATATAATATTTGGTTCTACTAACTTTAACCTTTGCCAATAATTTTCTAAGTCCATGAAGGATGAATTCGAGATGAGCCCTATGGGTGAGTTCTATTACTTTCTTGGACTAAAAATTCTGTAAATGAAGGATGTGACTTTCATACATCAAACAAAGTACACTAGGGAGCTTATCAAGCGATTCGGGATGGAAGTGTCTTCAAGTAAGCGGACTCCCATGAGTATGACAACCCATTTACACAAGGATGAGAACAGAAAAGATGTAGACATTCGTCTATATCGAGGTATGATTGGTAGCTTACTTTACTTAACTACTAATAGGCCTGATATTATGTTCTCTGTATGTCTTTGTGGCCAGGGCCGGCCCTTGGCCGGCCTGCCGGCCCTTGGCCGGCCTGCCGGCCCTGGCAGAGGCCAGGGCCGGCGCCCTGGCCTCAGGCCAGGGCCTGGCAGAGGCCAGGGCAGGAGCCCTGGCCCCGGCCAGTGGCCTGGCCGGCAGGCCCTGGCAGAGGCCAGGGCCTGGCCGGCCCTGGCCGAGGGGGCCAGGCCCCCTGGCCGGCCAGGGCAGAGGCCCTGGCCGGCCTTTGGCCAAGCCCCGGTCAGGGCAGAGGCCCTGACCGGGAGGGAGAATTTGTATTTCGAAAATTGGTCGACCAATTTTGTGTTTTTGGTCGACCAATCTGACAGATGGTCTGGATCGATTGCAAATTTGCCAGATGACCCATACGGGGTAACAAATGGCCTTGGTCAAACTCGAATGTGTCGAGTAGTCCATACGGGGCTAACCACAGTGCCGAATAGTTCATACGGGACTAAACGTTTTGATGAAGTTTTTCATTTTGGCTCTACTCCTTGAAGATTAGCCATAGTGCTCTACTTCATGCGAGATTAGCCATGTCATTGTGCTCTACTCTACGGAGATTAGCCAATGTACTTGTGACATTGTGCTCTACTCTACGGAGATTAGCCAACGTGCTTTCAAAATTTTTGGAAAAAGATGTTTTTCAAATAGGTTATGTCCCGTCCTTAAATCGGGATAGCGCAATTTAGAATTCCAAGTCCTACCACGATCCGGCCATGGTTATCTAACCCATGTCTCGTGGCTTGGCAATTGTTGCGTTAAAATTCTTTGCGCTAATTCTCACCTATTCTATTTTGAAAGATAAGTTTTTCAAAGTGATTTTCCGCTGCTAATACCATACGGGTATTATTTCTGATTTCTTTTTACTTGAGATAAGTAAGAGGGATACTTTGAAAGTTACTACTAGATGGTAGTTGGGAACGTAGTGAACTTCTCGATTCTAGAGTAACATTTCAACGCATCCAAGGAACTTATCAAGTGTTTAAAGAATCGAAACTTTATGCATAGAATTTTGATCGTGTTTTTCATTCTCTTTGCAGTTTTTTGAATCGAAAATGTCTACCGCTTCTAAGAATATTGTCGCAGAGCTTAACAAAGGTGAAAAGCTCAACGGCGACAATTATAAACTTTGGTCAATAAAGATCCAATATGTTTTGGAGGAGCAAGATGTGCTCGAAACACTCCAAAACATAATGGTAGAACCTGAGTTGGGCAATACGGCCCAACACAAAAGGGACCGGGAAGCTTATGACACTTGGACTCGAAAGAACAAAATAGCACGTATTACGTTACTGTCCGCGATGGACAATGACATAATGCGCCTATTTCGGGAATTCGACCTAGCTAAAGACATATGGTCTGAGCTAGAGATAAAGTTTGGTGGAACTTCGGTTACCAAACTCCGCTCCTTGAATATTCAATTTGATTCGTACAAGATGCGGCGAGATCATTCTATGAAAAAGCATCTCCGCCACATGGCGAATCTTATATCTGAATTAAAGGATACGGGTGTTACGCTGTCTGACGAACAACAGATCCAAGCGGTCATTCGTTCACTCCCAGATAGCTGGGATAACATGAAAATGCATCTCACTCATAATGAATGCATTAAAACTTTAAGCGATGTTTCGAAACACCTCGAACTCGAGGAAGAGCGGATTCAAGCCGCAAAACCAAGTGCAGAAGTGCACGTGGCCGCTAGTTTCTCACATGGAGGAAATAAGCGGAAACGCTTAAGGTTTGTGAATGAACGTAAGCAAGAACCGGAGACCTCAAAGAAGACAAAGAACAAAAGGTGGCAAAAGAATGTGCACTCAAAGAAGAAAAACTTGAAGAAGATCAAGGGCTTTAAGTGCAACAAGTACGGTCACTTCGCCCGTAAGTGTACGGATGGAAGTGACAAGGTAACTTGTAGGGCTAGTTACATATGTGTTTCTAGTTCCGTGTTTCTTGCTGAATCTAACTATTTTTGGTTGATTGATTCAGGGGCCACAGACCACGTTGCGAAGGACAGAAGGTTCTTCGTAGAGTATCGAAAGATAACTCAAGGAACAAAGTGGATATACGTCGGCAACAACACACGTGTTGAAGTCAAAGGCGTCGGAACATGCAAGCTAGTTCTCGACAACGGCCGGACTTTATTATTGCACGACGTCCTCTTTGCTCCAGATATTAGAAGGAATATCGTTTCCGTGGTCATGTTAATGTCTTTAGATTATGAGTGGAGGTTCTATAAACAATGTGTTGACCTTGTTTGTAATAATTCTTTGATTGGTTCTGGTAATGTTTGTAATGGATTAATTGTTTTAAATACAATGTATGATGTTGCTTCTTCCATTAATGAAAGTTTTCATTTGACAAATGCTTCTAACTCTGAGTCTGAAATCATTTGTTGGCATGCAAGACTTGGTCATATTGGACCAACTAGAATGGATAGACTTGCCAAAAGTGGCTTGCTATCTAATGTTTCAAAAGTTGAAATGTCAACTTGCGAACATTGTCTTGTAGGGAAAACTTGTCGCAAGCCGTTTGGAACTGGCACAAGGGCCGAAGTTCCATTACAGCTTATCCATTCGGACATTTGCGGTCCAATGAATGTTAAGACAAGACACGGGAAGTCCTATTTCATCACATTCATTGATGACTTCACCCGTTTCGGACATATCTATTTGATATCCCACAAAAGTGAAGCTTTGGCTTGCTTTAAAAACTATATGAGTTTAGTGGAGAATCAATTAGATCGCAAGATTAAGGTTTTGCGAACCGATAGGGGCGGTGAATATCAATCAATAAGTTTTAAGGAACTTTGTGATGAAAAAGGCATAGTACATCAGGTAACTATGCCTTACACTCCGCAACAAAACGGTGTTGCGGAAAGAAGAAATAGGACATTGATGGAAATGGTCCGTTCAATGATGTCTCAGGCAAATTTTCCTATCACCTTTTGGGGTGACGCATTATTAATGGCAGCATTCATCTTAAACCGTGTACCCTCGAAGTCGGTAAGTTCTACTCCTTATGAGTTGTGGAACAATAGAACTCCAGACTTAAGCATTCTAAAACCTTGGGGTTGTGCATCTTACGCACATTTATCCTCTCACAAATATGGCAAACTTGGGCCACGTGGGAGGAAGTGTATCTTCATCCGATACGCTGAAAACTCCAAAGGATATGTTTTCGTCGGTCAAGAGGACAATGGAGGTCTTATAGAATTCGAATCGAGGGATGTTGTCTTCTTGGAAAATGAGTTTCCAAGACAGGGTGAGATAAGTCAAGACTTATCCTTGTTTGAGACTTGGGATCAAAAAGGATCGGAACGTTCGAGTGGGAGAATTCTTGGTGAAGAAGAAAATACGTTTCAAACTTCACCAATGAATGATACGAACGATACCAATCCTATTCCGAGTGGGAGTGATGTTATTCCAAGTGGGAGTGATGTCATTCCAAGTGGGAGTGATCAAACTCAAACAAGACGTAGTAATCGGACGAGGCTAACACCTCTGAGATTTGAGGATGAATTTCCTCAAACATTCATGACATTACTACAAGATGATGACGAACCTGCAAATTTCAAACAGGCCGTCACATGCCCTGCTAAAGATAAATGGATAGCGGCAATGGAAGAAGAACTTCAATCCATGAAAACAAACCAAGTCTGGGACTTGGTTAATTTACCTAAGGGACGTAGAGCCATTGGGAACAAGTGGGTTCTCAAAATCAAGCATAAGGCTGATGGCTCCATCGAGAAATATAAAGCTCGCCTTGTCGCGAAAGGTTTCACGCAACAGGAAGGAATAGACTACGAAGAGACTTTCTCTCCTGTCGTGCGTTTTACCTCGATTCGCTTAATTCTGGCAATGGTGGCTTGTTTAGACCTCGAATTACATCAGATGGATGTAAAGACTGCCTTTCTTAACGGAGAACTAGATGAGGAGATCTACATGGAACAACCAAACGGGTTCGTACAAGAAGAAAACAAACATAAGGTTTGTAAACTTCGTAAATCCATATATGGTCTTAAACAATCCTCAAGGCAGTGGTATATGCGCTTTCAAGAAGTTGTTTTGTCGTATGGATTCTCCATGCTCGACGAAGACAATTGCGTATATATTAAGAGGATTAAAAACAAGTATATAATTATGTCTCTTTATGTAGATGACATACTTATAGCCGGAAATGATAAGCGTCTTATATTGGATATCAAAGCTTGGCTTTCATCCGTCTTTGAGATGAAAGATATGGGTGAAGCTGCATATATCCTTGGGGTTAAGATCTCAAGGAATCGTTCCAAGAAACTTCTTACTCTCTCTCAAGAGACGTATATAAAGAAAGTTTTAGAACGGTTTAATATGCAGGACTGCAAGCCAATTGATACTCCAATAAGCAAAGGCGAGGGTCTATGTTTGAAGATGTGTCCCAAAGATCCAAAAGAAAAGAAAGCTATGGAAAAAGTTCCATACTCCAGTGCTGTCGGGAGTCTGATGTACGCCATGATGTGTACTAGACCCGACATTTGCTATGCTGTTGGTATGGTAAGCCGTTACCAATCCAACCCAGGGCAGGCACACTGGAAAGCGGTGAAGAGGATATTAAGATACCTCAAAGGGACTGCGGACTATGCGTTATGCTATCAAGGCAATACCTTGAGACTCGAAAGCTATACCGATGCTGATTGGGCGGGTGATCTCGACGAGCGAAGATCTACCTCGGGCTTTGTTTTCTTACTCGGGAATGGTGCAATATCCTGGAGCAGCAAGAAACAAACCTGCATCGCTCTATCAACCATGGAAGCCGAGTTCGTAGCATTCAGCATGGCGGTCCAAGAAGCTGTTTGGCTTAGGAAATTCTTAGACAGGCTGACGAATGCCTCTGACTCGAGCACTGTTCCTATATACAGTGATAGTCAAGCTTCGATTGCCTATGTCAAAGATCCTAAATTTCATTGTAAGACCAAACACATTGACATTCGATTCAAGTTTGCGAAGGATTATGATAAACGAAAGGAAGTAGACATAGGATACATATCCACGCATGAGATGATAGCGGATCCCCTTACTAAGGCGATCCCCAGAGATGTGTTTTTCAAACACTTATCATCTATGGGAATGCGTAGGTGCTGAGCTGTATCATGTAATATTTCCCATGTCTATAGAAGATCAAAATTTAATTTGCATACAAGTTTCTTACAAATGATTTTATATACATTTGTGTTTAAGTCTCAGCTATTTTTGTGTGTATGTCGGACAGATTAAGGTTGGCTCTCTCACATGAGCAACCGCCTTATCTTATCAGATGGATAAGATAGAGATGAGACTAGTTTAAAGTCAAAATCATTAGACAAATGATTTAGAGTCATGACTTAAACAAGATAGTCGAATAAAAGATCTGCATCATACGGATGCTTACAAAAGATCTGAGATCTGTATCACAAGGATATAAAGATCTCATTGGATTTTTTAAATCCTATCTGTCTTATGCAGGATGAGAGTCCGTGAATATTTCACGAGTAGTAAGGGGACTCAAAAAGATAGGCACTGTGGTGTCTGATCTTTTCATCCGTACAACATCATTAAGACATACTCTCCCTGGGAAAGGAGTGATGTTGTAATACGTGTTCATACCACGTATGCATTTCGACCACTGAGTTAGTAGCAATAGTGTTTGCTATTATGTGAGACTCAAAGGCCATATGGGTCTTAACTCTTACCCTCAAGGACTCCAATTGGTTCCTTTAGATTTGACGAGATGATCGCTATCTTAGCGTGTTACTAATGGGCTATGGTAATTCGGCTCGGCGGGGCACGTTAGAAAAGCGAATCAAGTCAAGATCAGAAGGTTCACAAGAAGAGGAAGATTGATTTCATATTCACATTTGGACTTTAATGATTCAAAGCTGGCCAGCCAATTGTAATCCAGATGGGATTCAATTGTTGAATATAAAGTATAAGAAATGTGAAGAAATAATCTAGGGTAAAGCATGCGTTGAACTACTCAACTTTGCACCTTCGAGGTCGTTGTGTATCTTTAACAAGTGCACAACAACAGACTCTACGCGCATGACGGTCGCACGGTCTATTTCTCGGTATGATAGATGAAAGAACTAAGGGAAAGACGTTCTCTTACAATCCCCTCAAGTGTGAGTGGGAGATGTTGGATATGGAAGACGTTTGTACACCCTTGTGGGGGATGTACGAGGGAATACGGACCTCGAACGTCGCGCACACGAAGTCATGTGCAAAGGGAATCTGTTCCCTTGCGGAGAGGATCTCTGTATGAGCGGGAAAGTCGCATTATATATGCATAAGTGCATGCGACATATGGCTAATAAAGGGGGAATATCTTAAGCTTATGTTGTACCATGCATATGGTACAACTTAAGCTTATAATGTGCCATGTATCATGGTACACCTTAATTAAGTTGTTCCAAAGGAACAACTTACCCTAAAATAACTACCTTGGGGGCTATAAATAAGACCCAAGGGTAGCCATTTTCCTTACACATTTGCATGAAATTCATGCATGCATCTTCTTCATAGCGAAGCTCTGCAGAAATATTTCCTCTCCCTCCTTCCAAGTTCTTAATCTAAAATAGAGATTTAGATTGTGGATTAGTAGCCTTACTCCGTTCGTGAGAAGACTCGATCCGTCGTGGCGAATCCGAAGGCAAAGTTCCGAGACTATCGTTCCGCATACGCAAGCGTAAGTCTCCACTTTAATTATCGATCCTAACTCTGTTTTGACAGGATCCTTCAGATTGTAAGTCCTAGAGTTCGAATTGTTCGACGGCCTCGGATTGTTTATAGGGTGTTCGCTTGCTCAATGGTCATATCCAGAGGTGCCTCCATGAGTGATAAGCATTTAGTGCCCTGGTGCCCCTGCATACCACAAATTTCACAAACTGCTGTCGTAGGCGGCTTAACAGCATCGATTCCAATGAGAGAAAGCTGTTTAGTTAAGGCATCAAATTTTGCTAAAAGTGGGGATATCTCATCGACATTATACTGACCTCCCCTCGTGGAGGTGCTTCTCTCATTGCTCCAGGAGTCATTGTTTTCTACATGGCTTCCAGCAGTCTCTTTGCTTCAGCTGGGGTCTTACTTATTATAGCGCCATTAGCGGCAGCATCGATTGACATCCTCACCGACGGCGTTAGCCTGTTGTAGAAGGTTTGAATAAGCAACTAGTCTGGCACACCATGGTGGGAGCAGAGTCTGTGGATGTCCTTAAACCTCTCCCAAGCTTCATATAGAGACTCTCGCTCCGACTGCTTTAAATTGGTGATCTCATTGCGCAGCTTAGCAGTTTTTCCTGAAGGAAAGTATTTCGTTAGAAAAGCAATAGACAAGCTGTCCCATATAATGAACATGTTGGGACTCTTTGGCTTTATCCCTAAGTGAGAAAAGGAAAAATCTTAGCCTGATGGTGTCATAGGTGACACTATTTATCTTCAGCGTGTCCATCTTCTCCAAGAAGGTGTTGAGATGGTCATTCGGATTTTCCATCGGGCCCCCTGAGATTGGTCCCTTTATACGAAGTTAACCAAAGATTGTTTGAGCTCGAAGTCATTTGACTCCACCACTGGCCTTTGGAAGCTAGATGTCGATCTATTTTTGGGCATGGAATAATCCAAGAGCGACCTAGCCGGTGGTGGTTGCGGTGGTGGTGGTGGACCATTCCCGAGGTTTAGTATCTCATCCATCGTCTCAAGGGCTTCCCTCCTCCTCCTTTAGGCGTTAAGCCTTCTCACGATGGCTTCGATCTCTGGGTCTAGTAGACGCAAATCTGCTATGCCTTGAGATCTCCTGTGCATGCAAAAAGGGCTACACCAAAAAAGAAACGTCAAAAGCACCAAGAAGTGATGAAAAAGGAAATATGAACAAAAAACAAAGAAAAATAAAAACGTAGTCTCTCGACAAAGACTAAAACCAATATCAATTCGTGCCTCCCCGGCAACGGTGCCAAAGAGTTGATCGTATCCCCAAGGGGACGATGCTAATAAAACTGCAGCGCACGGGTCGTGTGAAGTCGCTTATGGGTCGAACACGAGGAGGCGGTCAGTGAGTATCAGTTTATGGGTCTTCGAGTGAAAGCTACGCAATAGTGTTGATGATTGGTTGATGAAAAATAGAAAGAGTGTGGATCAAAGGATAAAATCTCTAGGACATGTGGAATCCTCGCCATTGGGCTAAGGTTAGGGTTAGACTAGTAATCAACCGGTTGCCATTGGGACTCGGGAGAGGTCGTGTGACCTAAGAGCATTCGCCTATCCCCCACCGTCGTGATGCACGATAGGTTATTGCCATATGTTATATCTGTAGAGGAATGTGCACTCTGATCATTTGTATTTGATGCAAATGAAAATTTAAGCCTAGATAGGGACTAATTTGCATATGATGCAAAAGATATGAAATGTGTCTAAATTTGTTTAAGACTATATTTGATATAAGAAACACAAGGAAAAGGTTACTGGTAAGACGGGTTCATCCTGCTCTTAACGCAGGTTCAAACCGCGTCAAAAACAGAGTTCAAACGAGCCCTATAAGTCTAATTAAAGTGTTAAATAGAAAGCCCAAAAGAGAGATATACCCCATTTAGAGGGGGCTGTCAAATGTAAGCCTATGCCCAATGGAGGGGGCCCGCTGACGCGTGCGTCAGCCTGCTAAAGCAGGCTGACGCCAGTGTCAGTGGGCCCACCCGCTGACGCGGGCAAAGCAATCACACGGGCCTGCATTTGATGCGGGCCCGCCCGCTTCACGGCAAAAGGCCGCCCGCATTTGTGCGGGCATCAGCTGTTCACACGACGCGTGCACAGCACGCGCCTCGCTGGCGCATGCTGTGCATGCGTCGCGATGTTAAGCATGCACGTTAGCTGTAGGGCCCACATGATGGGCCCCACTTCGGGTTTTCTGAGCCCTAGGGCTGCACGTAGCCGCCTTGGCTGTATATTGCGAATTTGGGTGTATTTGGGCTGAACTTTGGGCGTTCAATTGAGGGGTCAAACGAACTCCGATTGACGAACCGTTTTTTCCTATGCGTTCACCATTGAACACACTTCGAATTGATAGGTTGTATTAATCATGAAGCTCAACGGTTAGGGAGTAAAAATTCACGGAAGTTTGCACTTTGTGAAGGGCAAACTAAATTGAATATTGATTAACTCTAAATTAGTCCCACATTGGATTTTGAGTAAAGGGGAGCAGTCAGCCGCCTATATAAATAGGGGTCTGCTCCCCTCCTCAAAAGTCGTCCCAAGCTCTAGATCTGAGCGGCTCTCGTAAATGTTGGAGCACGCTCGGATCTAGGCTTAAATCAATATTTCTCTATCTCCCTATATTTCTGCCTTACTCCTGAGGGCTTTAGCAAAGCCGCAAAGGAGTTCGGATTCTGATCCGAAATCTTGGCGAAGGTTTCACTCGCATGAAACTTTCTTCCGTGCGTGGTTGGCTCGGCAACACGGGGATTGATCGCCTCGGAATGCGAAGCGGTTCGGGGAGTGGTTCGAGGAGCGGCTCGACGTGGGACGGGAGCGGCTCGGAAGAAGGTGTGGAACATCTTGCCTGCCCCAGGGTTGAGATTCCGGGTATGTGTTTATTAGCATTAGTTTAATTTAATCGCAGTAGGTTAGATCCTTCTTGGGATGGTCAGATCCATCCCAAGTTGGCATAAATCTTGGCTAAGGGTTTTGTACTTAGGGCTAAGTTAATTAGATTAACTTATTCTTCCGCTGTATATAAATAATTTATGTCTATGTTCCGTCCGACTTAGGACGGGAATAGAATTTTTGTGCCTTAAGGGTCCCAGAAAACCCTTCAATATCCTACCCATCGCTGTCGCGATGCAATGATAGGCCAACCCAACCTACACCGATGTCAGTTGTCTTCGAGCATCGGTGTACATTGGGCGTATTACGCTCGACAAATATCCCCAATCTTCCTCCCGCCCACAATGGCATTCGAGGATTAGACCTACATTGAGAGAGCTCTAATCGATGCCCGACTCTCATCAGCCACACCGATAGTATGAGACGTAGTAGGGATCGGGTCCCCGGATTGGTCCTGATTTTTGGTCGACGGCCAATCCAATCGTCCCGAAAGGAGGGGGTCAAATCTATGACGACAATAATCATCCCAATATACCACTAATCTCAATTAACCAAACAATTAAATCAATTAATTAGTTCAACCCATTGCCCTAATCCAATGGGGTTCATCCCATCACCCTAGAAGAAAACTACTCACTACCCATTGCAATAAAAGGGATTCCTAGCAACGGGAAGCATCTAAAGCCATGGATTCAGATTTGATTTGTAGTAGATGATGAAAGCCCGTAATAATAACAAAAAAGAGAGTTTCTATTTAGAAAATCTAATCTATTACACTAATAATCAATAAGAATAACAAAGATAACAAAATAAATGAGTTTAGAATCCTTACAAACTTCCTCAAACCCTAGAAATTAACAGAAAATGCTGAAAAGAAGATCTTTTTCGCAGGAGGATAAAGGGGAGCTTATATACGCGTGCCCAAAAGACCAAAATAGCCCCCAGATTTCGCCCTAGCCGCCACAGGAAAATATGATGATGCGACTGCGTCAGAAACGACGCAGTCGCGTCGATCCCTTGCGCAATTTAGGGAAATTGGGCTTTGACGACGAGGTCGTGTCATTAGAGACGTGGCTGCATTGAAAAAAACTATGTTGTCGTGTTGTCTTTTTCCATGGTCGCGTCGATCTGCTCTTGTCTTCTTAAAATCGCGGCCGTGTCGACATCGTCCGTGCGGGCCTCGTGGCCTTCTGATCTTCAATCTTTATCTCTTCTGATGCGGTCATTTGGTGGCCTTCAATGCGACCGCATTGATGTCGTCTCAAATGTAGTTTGACGTGGCTGTTTGATATATGATGATGCGGCTGCGTGGGTGGCTGTCTTTCACAAAATCCTCTCCATTGCACTAATTGACTCCCCAGCTTCGCTCCTTTCGCCTCTTTGCGCTAATATCTCATCATATGGTCTCTAATCGGCACATATTTCCTGTAAAAAGTGATATGTCTATATTTTCGATGCATTTATTGCATCATTTCATATCACTTTTGCATTCCAAAGTTCATATTTTTATATATTATCGTGCGTTTAATGTTATATTCGAGTTTCGTATAAATTTGTGGATTTTCGGGAACTTTGGAGCGAATTGGAGCAATTATAGGACATGGGCACATCTGAGCCGTCCGAAACATCATTAGCAAGGTTCAACAAGTGTTCGGCAATGTGAAGAAGAAGATTGGAGGAGAGGAGAAAAAAAGGAGAATTTAAAGCTATAGAGGCTTGGAGGCTGTTTTCCCAAGCAGCTCGGTCAAGCTGCTCAGCACTCGACCGAGCTGATACTCTTGAAGCCCCAGCAGACCTGACATGCCCCACTCGATCGAGCAGAGCTTTTACTCGACCGAGCTGAATCCAAGCAGAACGAATATTTTAAGCAACTCTCCAAGCACTGTAGCTCGACCGAGCAGACAAGACCATTCGACCGAGTAGACCATCTACTCGATCGAGCACGAACTAAACAGAGCATTGTTTTGGAGAGACTTTCAGCCCACTGTAGCTCGACCGAGTGGAGGGGCTATCGACCAAGTAGCCCGTATCAGCCCAGAGCCAAAGAAGCAGCAAACTAGAGCTGCATATCTGGCTCGATCGAGCGGCGCAGCTACTCGACCGAGTAGGGCGCTGCGACCTGACTTACTAGTGGGCCCAGTTGCCCATATCTTCAGATTTTTGTGGGGTCCATGCCCTTGTATTTAAGTACAATTTTTACCCTATTTTGGGAGAGCAAGTTATTTTCTTTAGTTTTAATTTTATTTTAGTTTTCTTAGAGAGTTTACATAGCCGTCGCTATTTTGTAGAAGACAAAGATTGGAATTTTATATATTGCTTTTGTTTGGAATCTTGCTATCTTAATTCTATGCAATTGTCTATCTATCTACGACGTTTTGGTAACGATTTCTAATCTTCTATTGTTTGCTTTAATGTCTTCTATTGCGATGATGATCTCTCTTGCTTTTATTGAATTTTCCATTGTTATTTCTATGATCCATGAATAGTCTTATCTAGGGTTAATGGATTAACCCTAGGATCTTAGGATCTAGATGTAAATTTAGGATTTTTGTTGTTGTTTTGGTATAAAAGGGATGTGTTTTGGTTGATCCAGCCAAGTTTGTAGGAGATTCCGAATAGGGTTCGTGACCACGATAGTGGTATGCACTTTGGATGTATATCTTATGAACTTAAATAGGTATGTTAGTGAATCCAATTAGGGTTCGTGACCAAGATAGTGGCTTGCACTTTGATGGGAATTACCGACATCCTATATTACTAATTGGTGACTATGACAGTAGCATCAATGAGAGCAACCAAATCACATATCAAAGCTCTAATTCACGAGGTGGCGTGAGCACAGATTGGGAATAGTTGTCGATCGTAATGCACGGATCGTGTGAGTCTATCCACGAGGTGGGGCTAACACAGGATACGTTAGACGAGTGGCACACCGAGAGTTGGCCATGAGTTCTACATTTTAGATGCGACAATCTCACCCTAATAAAGCCAATTCAATGTAAGAATTCTAACGTATCATTGACATTCGATGGTCCTAGTGGTGACTCCTATTGCCCTAGTCTTTTCATATTGCTGATAACCTTGTTAAGAGATATTGGTGACAACCAACTTGAATACGCTTGCTGACATTGAAGACGTGGCTGATAAATCTGATGCAACATGATCCTTTTCATGGGCATACACACAAGAATCCTAACCATCACATAGACCTATTCTTGGCAAAGTGCGATACTTTCCAAGCGAAGGATGTGAGCGGCGATGCGATAAAGCTCAGACTATTTCCGTTCACTCTGTGGGACAATGCCGCTTATTGGTTGAGGGCACATCCCATGAATACTTTCATGACTTGGGAACAGTTGGCCTTGGCCTTCATCAACAAGTTCTATCCACCGTCCAAAACGGTGAGGATCAGAGGGGCGATCACCAACTTTAAACAGCTTCCACAGGAGTCATTATATGAAGATTGGGAGCGATTTAAGGACCTGCAACATCAGGGCCCACACCACGGCTGGCCAGATTGGGACCTTATTTAGAGCTTTTAAAATGGTCTCAAGCCCGACACCAAAAAGATCATCGACGCCTCTGCACAAGGTGCACTGTTATCCAAGCCACCAGAGGAGGCCACCTCATTGCTAGAACAAATGGCCTCCAACAACCAACAATGGAGCGATGAACGCTCGACACTTAGAGGTACAAGTTTAGAGGTGAAGATAGCTACAAAGCTTGAGGGCCAGTTTGAGACTCTTTGCAAGCATGTTGCACGAATTGAGCAGAGGTTAGACGCTATTCCAATTACTTCCAGAGCTCCAGTTTATGCTACACATGAGGACTATGTCGAGCAAGGGTATGCTCCAAGAAGGGTCATGTGAAGGAACGGGCGTGCCGACAGAGCAAGTCAATTACATAGCAGGTGAGGGAAGACCTCAGTGGTCAAATCCAGCATTGAGATCACATCCCAAATTTTCATACAGCAACCCCAATAGAGCATTACAACCACCGTCCCAACCGAGGCCACCACAATCCCCTCAGCAGCAAGGGCCACCTCCATAGCAGCAGCAACAATATTGATTGAGGCCATCTGGACCTTACAGACCTCCGGGTTACTATAATCGCCAGCTTTATCAGCAAAAACAATAATATCAGCAACTGGCAGAGCAAAAACCAAATCTGGAGGTGACCTTGATGCCTTTATTAGCGGCCAAACTAAGTTTAATGCATAAATTTCAATCAGCCATAAGAACAACCAAGCCATCATTGACGGAATGTCTGCCCAAATGACTCAACTTCTGAAGGCTCAAGGGATATTGCCGTCCCAACCTGAGCCAAATCCTAGGGGCCAAGTCAACACAGTGGTAGCGGTCATAATGAGAGGAAGAAAGAGTACCGACACTGTGATGGTGTCGGTCTCTAAGAAAGTGGATCAACAAGCTTCGATGCCTATTCAAGAGGAAGATACCACCATCTCCAAGCCCATTGTCGCTGAGGATGAGGAGAGAATTATTGATGATCCACATGCCACTGCGGAGAAGGAGGCTTCACCCACCACATCACCCACTCCCATCACTACAGCACCCTCGGATGTTCCTACTTCTGACAAATCCACACCAACGGATGCCGCCTGATCACTCCACATTTTACACCTTTTTTCTGCATGTTTGCATGCCATTTTGATCGCTCGAATCGTGCTTTTCACGATTTTTCGGCAATATTGCGATGCTTTTCACGATTTCTTGTTTTGTCGAATTTCAGGAGATTTCGATCAATTTGGAGTGATTCTGAGATGCACCCACTTCGGAGTGTCACCTGTGACTCTCCCGAGGGGAATTTTGCTATTGGAGAGGAGTGGAAGAAGAAAGAACGTCGTAGGAGCGACGAGGGAGCAAAAACACGAAGAATGGGCATTTTTAGCATGTCACTCGGCCGAGTGAAGGAGTCACTCGGCCGACCATCGAGAGCCCGCTCGGCCGACCAGATCTGACACGCAGAAGATAGAGTATCAGCGTGCACTCAACCGAGCATCGCCAGCCCACTCGGCCGAACCACGGAGACACCACTCGCCCGAGTGGCATCAAGACGACGGCAACAAAAAGTCCAGAGTTACTGTAAATTGTCAGTCGAATCCCGAGTTCCGACTCGACCGAGTGAAGAAGCCCCCTCGGCCGAAGCAAAGAAAGTCACTCGGCCGAGTGACTCCCGAGGAGCTGACCCCCAAAAGTCTGAAGTAACCGGAATTTGTCAGGGTTTGTCACTCGGCCGAGTGAGCCGCGCTGCCTGTAGCGTAAACTGCGATTTTGAGGCTGCGCAGGGGCATTTTCGTCACAGTTTTTTGGGCGATTTTGGGGGGTATTTAAACCCAGTTTTTAACCTAGTTTGGAGAGCTTTTTCAGAACTTTTGCAGCTTTTTTAGATTACTTTTTAGGAGATTAGATTGAGCTTTTAGGGGGAGAGAAAAGTGTTATTTTGTTGGATGCTATTGATTCTTCATTGGTTTGTCTCTCTCTCTCTCTATCAAAAACTCCATTTTTATTGATATATTGAATATTGCAATGAATTCTACTGATTTTATTTGTGAATTTCTATTGAATTTTATTATGAATTGTGAGTAGTTTTACCGTCTTAGGGCGTAGGGATGAACCCTACGAACCCTATTTCTAATTTAAGATGAATTGGTGAAATTATTGTTAGAATTGATTAGGGTTAGTTTGGGATCGATTTAATACGAATAGCTAGGGATTCATACCGATTGGGATTTGCAAGAGATTGGATCCCAACTCGATAGGAAGCCCTAGAAATTCGAATTGGGTTACAATTGGATTTCTCCAGAATCAGTTTGCAAGAGATTGGACCGAAACTAGGGGTTTCGATTGCAATTCTATACCAATACCCGTTTGCAAGAGATTGGACGGGTAGGAACTATCCCAACCTAGGTTGTAGCTCGAGTTTGCACGAGAGTGGGCTCGAGATGCGATTGAACGATGATGTTGTTCTTCACGCTAGCTTGCCTAGGTTAGGGCTTGCAAGAGATTGGACCCTACCCTAGGTTTGCTATAGACCGACAATAGCGCGAGAGCGTGAGCTTGGTTCTACATTTAGTTGCAACTAGTTCACCTGAATTTCAAGTCTTGCAATTGTGACACCTACGAATCACGATGACGAGATACGGTTTGTAGCGGGGATTCCCCACCCCTAGGCGTCTTTATTAATTTGATATTCCTTTTATACCATTGAACGACTGTGACCGCTTTATTGCGAACATTTCTCGAATATTCTTATATCAAGGTGAGTTGAAGAAGACACTATCATTTGGCCTCCTCGTGTTCGATACCCGCTCGCCGCTACACCGTGCGCTTGCGGTAAGACTAGCGAGTCGTGTGCATTGGTTGCGTGTTCGCGCATCCTCGGGGCTCCGATCAAGTTTTTGGCGCCGTTGCCGGGGAGTTAATAGTGTTTGATTCTACCTACCTAGCTATTTTTCCTTTTTGTTCTATTATTTATATTTTTATTTTACCCTTCCTTTGTGCTAACTATTTCTTTGAAACTCTGTTCTACCTTGCATGTACACGAGATTCTCGGCGAACCCCGAAGATATACTATATGATCCGGAGATCGAGCGTACATTGAGGAGGATCCGAGCAGAGAAGAGACTCAATACGGAAGGGAATTTTATGACCCATCCTGAGACACCCGAAGAATTGGCGGAGCGGATGGCGAGGATCATTTCCATTAGAGATAGGCTTCGGCCTAAGACTTCTTCCACGACCTCGTCCATAGCTATGCCGGAGTTAGCGGTCGACAAAAATTTTGAATTGAAGACCAGATTGGTAGTCCTGATGCAACAAGATCCTTTTCATGGGAATTCCCATGAAAACCCCCACTACCACATCCAGCTCTTCCTATCAAAATGTGCCACCTTCCAAATGCTGGGCGTCTCCATAGATGCTATCAGACTGCGTCTCTTCCCCTTCACACTCAAGGACAAGGCATTATATTGGTTGAGGACGCAAGCTGAAGGAATCTTCACCACTTGGGATGAATTGGCGAGTGCCTTCGTCGACAAATTTTACCCGCCCTCCAAGACGGTGAAAATAAGAAGTGCTCTCATGTCCTTCAAGCAAGGACCACAGGAGACTCTTTATGAGGCATGGGAGCGCTTCAAAGACTGGCAACATTAATGCCCCCATCACAGCATCGAAGATTGTGAGCTTGTCCACAGTTTCTACAATGGACTCCAACCGGGCACAAAACAGATTATTGATGCTACCGCAAATGGAGCCATTTTGTCGAAGACTCCTGATGAAGCTACGGCCTTACTAGAGGAGATGGCCTCCAATAACCAACAATGGGGGGAACAAGAGAGGGCATTCTTCATCCTCCTTGAAGCCCACGAGTATTTATGAGGCCAAGGCCGTGGCAGAGCTTGCTAGCAAATTTGACTCTCTCCACAAGGTAGTGGAGAGGTTGGAAAAATACATTACCGAGCCGCAAGGAGCCCCTACTACATCCGCACCGACAAACCATATGAGTGATTGGCAAGACCAATCCCAAGCCATGTATGTAGGAGAAGAGCAAGGAGAAGGAGCTTTGGAGCAAATTCAATATGTTGCGGGGAATTCCGGATATTGGGCCAACCTGGCCGCTAGAAACCATCCGGGTTTTTCTTATGCTAATAATGATGGTGCTTTGAACCCCCCGCCTCAACAACCTCGTCAAGCTCGGGCTCCACCACCACCACAACCGAATTATCAACCAAGGGGGCCACCGCAACAAAACTTCCCACAAAGGCAACACGTGGGACCTTATAGGCCACCCGGGTATAATCAAGGGTGGAGAAATCTCAACCCTCCGCAAGCTCAACCACGTTCAGATTTTGAAGCTAAGGTAGAGGAGTTTATGGCGGAGCAAAGAAAGATTAATGCCACGTTGAAAACGGGACAAGATTCTCTCGCCACCGTCGTCGCTCAAATCGGGGAGCAACTTGCGTTGCTCAATAGAAATAACCAACAATTACCGGCTCAACCCGAGCCAAATCCACGGGGCAACACCGACCATATCAACGCGGTTGTTATGGTTACGACAAGGGGTGGGAAGGATACCACTCCCCCCATGACTCAAATCAAGGAACCTGTGGTGGAGAATCTAGAAGAAAGCGAGCCAGTAATTGAGGTGGAAAAGGAGAAGGAGCCGTAAGAAGGAGCAAAATCTAGAGAGGAAGAACCTATTGATGAGCGCCGATTCAGGCCACCGGTGCCTTTCCCTCAACGGCTAGCTAGAGCCAAGATCGAGAAGAGGCTAGCCAAGTTCCTCGAATACTTAAGAGGGGTGAGCCTCAATATCCCTTTTCTTGATGCCTTAGTGGAAATCCCGTCCTATGTGAAGTTCTTAAAGGATTTGATTACAGGAAGGAAAAGAAAGGAGAAGATCATGCTCGCGGAACAAGGAACATGGTTCACTAGAAAGGAGAAGGAGCTCGCCAAATTTAAAGATCCCGGGAGTTTCTGGATTCCTTGCACACTCGGAGGCGTCCCCTTACAAAAAGCATTGGTTGATTTGGGCGCTAGTGTGAGCCTCATGCCTCTCACCATGTTCCGGAAGTTGAATACCGGCACTGATTTAAAGCCGACCGACAAGAGGATCCAACTCGCGGACGGTCGGATTACAAGGCCGATTGGGATCACGGAGAATATCCCACTCCAAGTTCCGGGAGGCATATGCTTGCCTTGTGATTTTGTGATCATGGACATCAAGGAAGAGGGTGACACATCACTAATACTTGGACGCCCATTCCTCGCCACTGCCGGTGTAATCGTCGATGTGTGGGAAGGGACTCTTACCTTGAATGTCGGCAACATTGAATTCGAGCTCCATATACCAAAGGCTATGAAGCACATGCCGTATCATGAGGAGCTAGATTACTTGGACCTCCTTGATGAGGTCATTGAAGAGGCCGTCCCCTACTCCATCGGTGCACTCCATGACGACGGCTTCGAAGAAAGCCAAGATTTGAGCGAAGAAGAGAAGATGGAGGACTCTCCCAATAGCTCCACGACGATTGATGATGGCGACGCTGATGTCACGAGAATACGGGAGCTTTGCAAGCTCTCAACATTGAAGAACCCAAAGAAAGCTACACCGATTCAAAGATCGGTGTCACTGACGAAGTCAAAGACCGGAACAAGCTCAAGCTTGGGGGAGCCATCCCCCAACATTGCTCATGATGAAGGGGCGCTGAGGAAGGCCACACACCACCACGATCCAAACCTGAGCGGTCTTCCCGACAAGTTCGACGGATGCATCTCATATGCACCCAACATCAAGCGTTAATTGAAAATCTAATGGGGTCGAGCTCAAGACCTTAAACGAGCGCTTGTCGGGAGGCAACCCGATGGTTTTTGCATTATTTTTATTTTGGTTTTAGACTTTATTAGTGTTTTGAGTCTTTTTGCCCATAAAAATCGTGACAATGGGTCTTAATTTCTATGACAGGAGAGGAGAAAAGGATATCCCTCATATGGAGGAAGATAGAGGCAAGGGAGAGCGCTCCAGGAATGCGCTCAGGCCTTGGGAGGAGGAAGAAACCAACTGGAGGAAGAAAAACAGAGAGTAGAGCGAAAACGGAGCCTCGAAGCAGAAAACAGCATGCCACTTGGCCGAGTATCATATGTAACTCGGCCGAGCAAAGGATCCCATTCGGCCGAGTGGGGCACCAACGAGGGAAGTCTGCTGAACCCAGCTCTCTGTCTTTTTTGTGCATTTCGTATTAACTGCCACTCGACCGAGTACGTTTAGTCACTCGGCCGAGGGAAACGGATACCCTCCTAGGCTGAATATTGCCGAGTAGCTTGTGCTACTCGGCCGAAGGAGTTTTTCCCTTCGGCCGAGTGAACATAAGCCATTCGGCCGAGTCATAAGTGGCGGGGAGAAATTTAAATTTTTCTTATCGATACGTCACTCGGCTGAGCAACATAGTCACTCGGCCGAGTCGTATCTACACCTATATAAGCTGCTGCGGGCTCGGCGTGAATTCCAACGCAGCTATTCACCTAATTTCGCCCGAGCCCCGCGACCTTTCGACTCCCCTCGCCCGCGACAACACTCCCCTCGCCCGAATCGCCTCGCCGCCAGCCCGATCGGCTGACCATCGCCGGCGATCGTTCGACCGCCGACGCTCGACCTCCGACGACACCCCCCACCGCCGGCGACCTCCGGTAACCCCCTATTTAGCGCAAAATCCCCTTTTCTCCCCATTTTGACGATCCGTATGCCCGTTAAGCCCCTAACCCAAATTAATTTGTTAATCTATCTATTATACCCCATCTCCCCCATGTATTTTGAATACTATCCGCTGATATCGTTGTTTGACTTGCAGGCTATCTTGGGGGAGCTTCAGGACGCACTTTTAGCTTCGCAGAGGCGGCGCTCTTCGCACGCACTTGCTGAATTGCCCTCACGGCGTGTACATGTACACTCGCTCCTTTTATTGAGCACGCCGCACTATATTTTTATTGGATGAGCACTCGCGGCACACATGCCGCCCCGCACTAGGCCACGCACGTGGGGAGCCTCTTCCAAGCGAAAGAGGACCGATGATGCCGGTCCCTCTCACGCTAGGGAGGACTCCCCTCCACCTAGTCCACCACCACCCACACAGCCACTTCCCGCCGATCCCATCCATGCACAGCCCATCCCCGCCGATCCTATCCCACCACCGGCTCCCGTTGTCGGGCCGTTGGGGATCACATTCAGAGACGACGCACAGCACGTCTGATTTGAGCGTATCGCCCAGCGATCTATAATGCCCTCTAGCTTCGCACACTTAGCAGACCTGGACTGCCTAGGGGTGCTAGAGGGGATGCTCACGTTGTACCACAACGTGGGCGCGATTTTTTGTCTGTGTCGACGGAGACCTACGTCCGTCCGACACTTGAGGTGCTTAGCTCGATCGCCCGGACCCCTCGAGGATGCACATTCCGCCTTATGGATCGAGAGTGCGAGGTCACTCTTGACATGCTTTGTGCATTCTTCCAGTGGCCCGCTGTCCCCGTCCTTGACCGAGCCTACACACCCACTCACATCCCACCACCATCATTTGACACTTCCACGTTCTGGACACGTATCACGGGCTCCCACCATGGCTTTGACCCTACTAGGGCCAAGGCCTCAGCCATCCTACACCCCTGCCTCCGCATAGCCCAGTGCCTCATGGCGACCACTTTCTTGGCGAGGTACGAGCCTGGGACGATGTCTACGCCTGAGCTCTACATGCTCTACGCGATGACTCGCCCCAGAGTTTAGGGATAGTGATGACTTGGTCCCCGCCGTTGAGATTGATATTGCTAGCTGGTTTTTAGACCACATCATCATTTTGGTGAGCGCTCGCTCACCTATTTGCTGCGACGGTCTGATTACTTTGCTAGCCCTGATGACCGGCGTGGACCTACCTGCTGACCTTAGACGAGCCCCGGGCCCCACTGCACTCTCGATAGACGTCATGGCCCGGATGAAGATGCTTCGTCCCCACGGCCAGCAGCACTGGGTGTGGTTGCACGGTCCTTTTAGTGCCGATTACATGATCCTCCCGAGCCTAGCTCGGACAAATATAGGACCGGCCCACGAGGATTGGATCCCAGCGATGGATCTCCTCATCCCAGCTGCTTACGTTCTTGAGGCTGAGGGCGCTGAGCAGGCACACCCTGCACGCCCTGCACCTCCTGCTGACCCCGTGATCCCTCAGCCCAAGCCTGCACTTTCTGCACCTCCCGGCACTTCTGTCCCCACTTCTGCCAGTATCGGGGGTACCCTTGCTGAGCCGTCCACCATGTCCGCCACCACCCCCACCACTGCTGTGCTTATCTCGGTTGAGCCTATTTCTTCACTTCTTCCCGAGCGTCCACCCACCATACTTGAGAACGGTGAGCCTTCCTTCGCTGCCGTCGTGGGGACCCTGTCCGGTTTGATGTCCGCTGGGGTGTCACCTTTTGGCCCTTACACTTCCTCCCCAGCGGTCGACCTTTCTGTCTCCACCGCAGCTGTCCTATCTGAGAGTGTCGTGACGTCTGTCCCTACTTCTGTGTCACCAACCTCTCTTGCTGCATCGTTGCCGATTTTATCTTCCACCACTGCTGTTGCCTCCTCGTCCCAGCCTACGTCCCAGCCTCGCACTGAGGCTGGGCATCCACTAGTGAGCACATCACCTTTTTCACACCTACCTGCTGGCCCGATCACTTACACAGCCCGTATCAGACAGCCCCGACCTTCACAGCCTAGACCTGTCCGTCCCTCCACTCCACCACCCCCTGACGCCTTAGTTCAGAGCATTCGTGCTCTTGAGGGGGCTGTGAGTGGACTCAGGGGCGATTTTAGGGCTTTCTCTGCCGCGGTCAGTTCCATGGAGACCCGTGTCGCCATGCTTGAATCAGATCCTAGCGCGACTGCCTCCACTACACCCACCCACCCAGCAGACACGTCCACCACCACCCCCACCACCACCTCCACCACAGGACGGAGACGGTGCAGTGATCGCACCCCGAATACACGTCTCGGAGCGGCGACACTGTAGTCTTACCGCAAGCGCACGGTGTAGCAGCGAGCGGGTATCGAACACAGGGAGGCCTAATAACAGTGTCTTCTTCAATCACCTGGCTATAAGAAAAGTCGAGAAATGTTCGCAAATATGCGGTCACAGTCGTTCAATTGTATAAAAGAAATAACAAATTAATAAAGACGCCTAGGGATAGGGAATCCCCCCTACTCGCCGTATCTCATCATTGTGATTCGTAGGTTTTAACAATTGCTAGATTTGAAATTCGGGTGAACTAGTTGCAACTAAATGTAGAACCAAGCTCACGCTCTCGCGCTATTGCCGGTCTATAGCAAACCTAGGCTAGGGTCCAATCTCTTGCAAACCCTAACCTAGGCAAACTAGCGTGAAGAACAACATCATCGTTCAATCGTATCCCGAGCCCACTCTCGTGCAAACTCGAGCTACAACCAAGGTTGGGATAGTTCCTACCCATCCAATCTCTTGCAAACGGGTATCGGTATAGAGTTACAATCGAAAACCCTAGTTTCGGTCCAATCTCTTGTAAACCGATTCCGAAGAAATCCAATTGCAACCCAATTCGAATTTTTAGGGCTTCCTATCGAGTTGGGATCCAATCTCTTGCAAATCCCAATCGGTATGAATCCCTAGCTATTCGTATTAAATCAATCACAAACTAACCCTAATCAATCCTAGCAATAATTTCACCAATTCATCACAAATTTGAAATTGGGCTCGTAGGGTTCATCCATACGCCCTAAGACGATGAAACTACTCACAATCCATCATATAATGCAATAGAAATTCACAATCAAAATCAATTGAATTCATAGCAATATTCAAAATATCAATAAAAATGGAGTTTTTGAGGGAGAGAGAGACAAACCAATGAAGAACAAGATATCATCCAACAAAATAACCCTTTTCTCTCCTCCCTAAAAGCTAAATCTAATCCCTAAAAAGTTAATCTAAAAAGGCTGCAAAAAGTTCTGAAAAAGCTCTCTAAACTAGGTTAAAAACTGGGGTTAAATACCCCCCAAAATCGCCCAAAAAATCCTGACGAAAATGCCCCTGCGCAGCCTCAAAATCACAGTTTACGCTACAGGCAGCGCGACTCACTCGGCCGAGTGACAAATGTCACTCGGCCGAGTGATAGACCCTGACAGATTCCAGAGAGTTGGGGGTCTTGGGGGTCGTCTCCTCGGGAGTCACTCGGCCGAGTGACTTTTCTTCACTCGGCCGATGGGCGTTCTTCACTCGGGCGGACGGTCGTTCGTCACTCGACCGAGTCGGTCATCGGGGCTGACAGACGGATTCCAGAGAGTTGGACATTTTTGATGCCGTCGTCTTGGTTCCACTCAGGCGAGGGGTGACTCGGTGCTCGACCGAGTGGTATGGCGATGCTCGGCCGAGTGCACGCTGATATTGTCTCTGTTGCGTGTCCGATCTGGCCGGCCGAGCAGGCTGTCTATGCTCGGCCGAGTGACTCCTTCACTCGGCCGAGTGGCATGCTGAAAATGCCCATTCTGCATGTTTTTGCCTCCTCGTCGCTCCTACGATGTTCTTTCTTCTTCCACTCTTCTCCAATTGCAAAATACCCCTCAAGAGAGTCGTCGGTGACACTCCAGAGTGGGTGCATCTCAGAATCACTCCAAATCGCTCCAAATCTCCTGAAATACGACAAAAACAACAAATCGTGAAAAGCATCGCAATATCGTCGAATAAACGTGAAAAACACGATTTGAGCGATCTAAATGGCATGCAATCATGCAGAAAAAAGGTGTAAAAATACGGAGTGATCAAAATCCCCAAGCTTACCTCTTACTCGTCCTCGAGGAAGATGAGTAAAAAGCGAACCCGACGGAGAAAGATAAAGAAAACGGCGGAAAGGCGGAAAACGGAAAATAAAAAAAACAAAATAGAAAACGAAGAGGGAAGTTGCTAGATCATTTTTCTCAGGACGTGGGGTTTGCTTACTCATATAGCATGCATCGAATATAAACCACATGTCAAAGGCTTTTATTTTGATATCATAGTATAATGGTGCATTTGAAATAGAAAACCCAAGAATATCAATATAGCATGAAAAATGGAATAATTCTAAGATTAACATCGTCTGAAGCATCTAAAGTGGTATACAATACCGTAGATCACACACTTTTCAATTGAATGCTTTCTATAAAGAGTATAAGAGATATCACACGATAGAGTAGAAAGAATAGAAAAAGTGTGGTTTTCATGAAATGAATGCTAAGCGTAGATTTCTGGATTTCGTGAAACTTTAGCAATCTCACCGAGTATAAAATATTACTTAGCCTAGGTTGTCATGCACCGTCAAGTAGTCACTCTCTCACACATCATTGGATTCTCTCCCACAAGCTTATCTATAAGCGTAGTGGCATATACAAAACAATATTTACATCCCCGTTTCTTATGAAGCTCCAAAAGTCAAAGAAAACAAAAATAAAAGCAATAGAGGGAAGAAAGAGAGAAAGGATATGAGATGTGATCGTTTTCGAACTTCTTTTCTCTTTTCTTTTCTTATTCTCAAATCTTTTTCCTTTTTCTTTTTTTCTCTCTTTTTTTCATAACATATATACACAAATGATCCCAAATCAAAGAGAAGGATATACAAGTATTTTTTTCTTTGGATTTTGGGGAATTTGGAGCGTGTGATATACACACGGGGGAATGCCAATAATAGAATCGCTAAGGGGAGATTCACCAATGAATATAAAATAGAGAAATTATGTTCAAGATATGTGGAGAAAGAAATAAATGTATCTCTCAGTTCACTCTATAGGACGTGCATGACAACTTCAGCAGGGTAATATAATCTACTCAGTTTAATCTCAAAAAGTAAACTAATCCAGATTTATCAAAGCTAGCAAACATTCAATCAACCCGAAGTGAAGCGTACAAATCATGCATATAGAAGTGATGTGCGAAAGGAAAGCAGTACTCCAGATATAAGCAATCAATGCGTGAATCTTGGTGTGTTTTCTACGATAGCATACATATGAATCATCAGACATCAGCTAATAATAGAATTTCATCCATTTTCATACAGCAAAAGAGAGTGGGTTACTATTTCTAAATGCGAGGCAGAACATAGCATATGATATCAGAAATAAAAAAAAGCTATGACACGACAAATATAGCATTCATATAGAGAAAAGTTAACACCGCGTCATCATCATCACAGAAAATTCATCTCTAGCAAAAGATGAAAGAAATAAAGATAAACAAAAAACAAGGATATTTACAATGCAGCACACAAGGAAAATAAGAAGAAACGTGATGCATGGTAAAAAAGAAAAAACGTGATGAAAAATGGGTGCAAAAGTGGAAAAACGTGAAAAAACTAAAAATAAGAGGTGATAAAAGCAAAAAGCGTGAGAACTCACTCCTCCAAGCTAAAGTGCACAGTGTCATCAATGTGCGAAGTGTGGCACACCGAGAGACATGTAATGGGAGGGGGTGGGTATGCATGATAAAAAGAAAGAAAAATAAAAATAACAAACTGAAAAATATGATGCGAATTTGATGCTTGCAAGGATAAGAGTGATGCAGATATGTGTGTGTCACCAAAAATACTCTCCCTCACTCCCGAAAAAGGATATAGAATGATATGATCAAAGTGTGGTCAAAATAGTGATGGGAGGAGGGGGTGGGCAAAAATCATCAGGACCAAGCAGAGAATGGGCAGCATAACGGCAAAAAATATCAATGGCATCAAGGGTGTGCCTAAGCTGGTGGTGCTGTGCCATCTCCGTCCTGAGGTGGAGGTGGGGGGGGGGGGTGGCTGGGTAACAGTCTGCTGGGTGGGTGGGGGTGGGGGTGGTGGTCATGGAACAGTTTGCTGGGTGGGTGGTGGTCGTGGCAGTCGCTCGAGAATCTGGGTCAGGCAAAAGTGAATGTCGGGAAGTAGCTCGAGGCAGTGCTGCATGGCAGTGACTGTGGAAGACAGAGCCCTAAAATCGCCCCTGAGTCCACTCATCGCCCCCTCAAGAGCGCGAACGCTCTGAACTAAGGCGTCAGGGGGTGGTGGAGCGGAGGGACGGACAGGTCTAGGCTGAGCAGGTTGGGGCTGTCTAACACGGGCAGTGTAGGTGATCGGGACAGCAGGCATGGGTGGAAAAGGGGCTGTGCTCACAAGTGGATGCCCAGCCTCAGTGCGAGGCTGGGACGCAGGCTGGTGTGAGGTGGAAGCAGCAGCAGTGGGAGTAGAAGACAAAATCAGTGACGAGGCGGCAAGAGAGGTCAGTGACACAGACGTGGGAACAGACGTAACGACGCTCTCAGATAGGACAGCTACGGTGGAGATAGAAGGGTCGACCGCTGGGGAGGAAGTGTGGGGTCCAAAAGGTGAAAACCCAGCGGAGATCATACTGGCCATGGTCTCCATGACGGCAGCAAAGGAAGACTCGCCGCTCTCAAGTATGGTGGGTGGATGCTCGGGTAGCAGAGAGGTGAGTGGCTCAACCGACAGGGGCACAACAGTGGTGGGGGTGGTGGTAGACGTGGTGGGCATGGAGGACGGCTCAGCAAGTGTACTCCTGACACCGGCAGAAGTGTGGACAGAAGTGTCGGGAGCGGCAGAAAGTGCAGGCTCTGGCTGAGGAATCACAGGGTCAACAGGTGCAGGGTGTGCCTGCACAGCCTCCTCGGCCTCACGCACGTAGGTGGCGGGGATCAGGAGATCCATCGTCGGAAGCCAGTCCTCGTGTGCTGGTCCTATGTGTGTCCGAGCGGGGCTCGGGAGGATCATGTAGTCAGCACCAAAAGGACCGTGCAACCATACCCAGTGCCGCTGGCCGTGCAGACAAAGCATCTTCATCCGGGCCATGACGTCTATCGAAAGTGAAGTGGGGCCCGAATGTCGACGCAGGTCGGCCGGAAGGTCCTCGCCGGTCATCAGGGCTAGCAGGGTGATTAGGCCGCCACAACATATCAGGGAGCGAGCGCCCACCGATACGATGATGCGGTCCAAAAACCAGCTAGCGATGTCAATCTCAACAGCGGGGACCATCGTAACACCATTCCTATCCAGAACTCTGGGGCGAGTCATCGCGTAGAGCATATAGAGCTCAGGTGTAGACATCGTCCCCGGCTCGTACCTCGCTAGAAAAGTGGTCGCCATAAGGCGCTGGGCTATGCGGAGGCAGGGGTGGACTATGGCCGAGGCCTTGGCCCTACTAGGGTCAAAGGCCTGAGGTAAACCCGTGATCTTGGCCCAAAAGGCGTGTGAATCGAAAGATGGGGGAGGGATGTGTGTGGGGGCGTAGGCTCGGTCGGGTGCGGGGACTGCGGGCCACTGAAAGAATGCTCTAAGCATATCGAGAGTGATCTGACACTCTCGATCCATAAGTCTAAAGGAGCATCCCTCAGTGGTCCAGGCGATCGAGCTGAGTACCTCGAGTGTCGGACGGACGTAGGTGTCCGCTGACACAGAAAGAAAATCTCGCCAACCCACATTGTCGTACAACATGAGCATCCCCTCAAGTACCCCCAGGTGGTCTAGGTCAGCTAAATGGGTGAACCTGGAGGGTACTATTGGGCGCTGGGTGATACGCTCAAATCGGACGCGCTGTGCGTCGTCTCTGAATGTAATCCCCAGTGGCCCGACAACGGGAGCCGGTGGTGGCTGTGCGTGAACAGGATCGGCTGGAAGTGGCTGCGGGTGGATGGGGTCGGCTGGTAATGGCTATGTGGGGGTGAGGTGGTGAATGTGGAGGGGAGTCCTCCCTAGCGTGGGAGGGGCCGGGCTCATCCGTCCGCTTCCGCTTGGCGGAAGCTCCCCGAGTGCGTGGCCGTGTACGGGTCGGCATGTGTGCCCCGAGTGCTCACCCAAGTAGTGAAAAATGCGGCGTGCTAAAAGAATGGAACGAAGGTACCTGAACACGCTGCGAGAGAAAAAATAGCGGGTAGGTGCGAAGACGCCGCCTCCACGAAGCCAGTAGCGCGTCCGAGAGCTCCCCTAAGCTCCCCTAAGATAGCCTACGCATCAAACAATGATATCAGCGTATAAAATTCAAAATACATGGGAGAGATGGGGTTTAACAGATAAATAAAGAAACCGATTTGAGTTAGGGGCTCAATGGGTACTCGGATCGTCAAAAATGGGGAGAAAATAGGATTTAACGCGAAATGGGGGTTACCGGAGCTTGGCCGGCGGCGAGGAAGGTTGTCGGCAGCGGCGGGGGGGGGGGGGGGGGGGGGGGGGGGGGGGTCACCGGAGCGGTCGCCGGCGGTGGGTCAGTGATCGGGGCTGGCGGCGTGGGGGATCGGGCGAGTGGGAGTCGATCGTGTGCGAGGGAGCTGAAGGGTCGTGGGCTCGGGCGAGAGAACTGATTTTGGGCGTTTCGAAAATCGCGCCGAGCCCGTTCACCTTATATAAGGGAAGTTACGACTCGGCTGAGTGACTAAGTCACTCGGCCGAGTGATCGTAACGAAGAAGACGATTTTAAAAACTCCTCACCATTTACGACTCGGCCGAGTGGCTTTGCCACCCTCGGCCGAGTGGATAAGGTCCATTCGGCCGAGTGGCATAAGCTACTCGGCAATTTTTGCCCTAGGAGTGTATCAGTTTCACTCGGCCGAGTGAAGAAATATACTCGACCGAGTGGCAGTTTATACTGAAATCACAAAAAGGACATAGAGTTGGGTACAACAGACTTCCCTCGTTGGTGCGCCACTCGGGCGGACGGATTTCTTTGCTCGGCCGAGTGGATATGGTACTCGGCTGAGTGGGGCTCTGTTTTCTGCTTCGGGGCTCCGTTTTGGCTCTACTCTCTGTTTTTCTTCCTCCAGGTGGTTTCTTCTTCCTCCTAAGCCTCGAGCGCATTCCTGGAGCGCTCTTCTTCGCCTCGGTCTTCCTCCATATAATAGATATCCTTTTTTCCTCCTCCTGTCAAAGAAAATAGGACCCGTTGTCAAAAGTTTTCAGGCAAACGACTCAAAAACACTAATAAAGTCCAAAACAAAAATAAAAACTAAAATAGAAATATTGCGATAACCGTCGGGTTGCCTCCCGACAAACGCTCGTTTAAGGTCTTGAGCTCGACCCCTTTAAAGTTTCAATTTAGCACGGTATGTTGAGTGCATATGAGATGCACCCGTCGAATTTTCTGGGAAGACCGCTCGGATTTGGATCATTGTGGTGTGTGGTCTTCCTCAGTGCCCCTTCGTCTCGGGCAATGTTGGGGGGTGGCTCCCCCAAGCTAGAGCTTGCTCCGGTCTTTGACTTTACCGGTGACACCGATCGTCGTATTGGTGGAGCTTTCTTCGGAGTCCTCAACTTTGAGAGCTTGCAGAGCTCCCGTATTCTTGCGACATCAGCGTCGCCATCATCAATCGCCATGGAGATATCGGGGGAGTGCTCCATCTTCTCTTCTTCGGCCAAATCTAGGCCTTCTTCGAAGCTATCTTCGTGGAGCGCACCGATGGAGTGAGGGATCACCTCTTCGATGACCTTATCAAGGAGGTCCCTGTAATCTAGCTCCTCATGATACGGCATGTGCTTCATCGCCTTCGGTATATGGAGCTCCACTTCGATGTTGTCGACGTTCAAGGTAAGAGTCCCCTCCTGCACATCGACGATGACACCGGCGGTGGCGAGGAATGGGCGTCCAAGTATGAGCGATGTATCGCCCTCCTCCTTGATGTCCATTATCACGAAATCGCATGGCAAACATATGCCCCCCGAAACTTGGAGTGGGATGTCCTCTGCGATCCCAACCGGCCTTGTAATCCGTCCGTCCGCTAGTTGAATCCGCATGTCTGTAGGCTTTAAATCCGTATCAGTATTCAACTTCCGGAACATGGAGAGAGGCATGAGGCTAACACTAGCCCCCAAATCTACCAATGCTTTTTGTAGGGGGACGCCGCCTAGAGTGCAAGGAATCCGGAAACTCCCTGGATCTTTGAATTTGGCGGGCTCCTTTTCCCTCTTTGTGAACCAAGTCCCTTCCTCTGCGAGCATTATCTTCTCCTTCCTCTTCCTTCCTGTGATCAAGTCCTTTAAGAACTTGGCGTAAGATGGGATTTCCACTATAGCGTCGAGGAAGGGGATATTGAGGCTCACCCCTCTCAAATACTCAAGAAACTTGGCTAGCCGTTTCTCCATCTTGGCTCTAGCTAGCTGTTGAGGGAAGGGCAGCGGTGGCATAAATCGGCGCTCATCAATAATCTCCTCCATTCTAGATTTTTCTCCTTCTTGCGGCTCCTTCTCCTTTGCCACTTCAATTACCGGCTCGCTTTCTTCTAGATTCTCCACCACGGGCTCCTTGTCTTGAGTCATGGGGGGAGTGGTATCCTTTCCTCCTCTTGTTGTAACCGCAACGACCGCATTGATATGGCCGGTGTTGCCCCGTGGATTCGGCTCGGGTTGAGCCGGCAATTGTTGATTGTTTTTATTGAGCAACACAAGTTGCTCCCCAATTTGAGCGACGACGGTGGCGAGAGAATCTTGTCCCGCCTTCAACGTGGCATTGATCTTTCTTTGTTCCGCCATAAACTCCTCCACCTTAGCTTCAAAATCTGGACGTGGTTGAGATTGCGGAGGGTTGGGATTTCTCCACCCTTGATTGTACCCGGGTGGCCTATAAGGTCCCACTTGTTGCCTCGGTGGGAAGTTTTGTTGCGGTGGCCCCCTTGGTGGATAATTTGGTTGTGGTGGTGGAGCTCGAGCTTGAGGAGGTTGTTGTTGCGGGGGGTTCAATGCACCATCATTATTAGCATATGAGAAACCCGGATGGTTTCTAGCGGCTGGATTGGCCCAATATCCAGAATTTCCCGCGACGTATTGAATTTGCTCCAAAGCTCCTTCTCCTTGCTCTCCTCCTACATACATGGCTTGGGATTGGTCTTGCCAATCGCTTATATGATTTGTCGGCGTGGATGTAGAAGGGGCTCCTTGAGGCTCCGTAATGAATTTCTCCAATCTCTCCACTACCTTGTGGAGAGAATCAAATTTGTTGGCTAGCTCCGCGACGGCCTTGGCCTCATAAATGCTAGACGGCTTCAAGGAGGACGAAGAGTGTCCTTGCTCGTCGCCCCACTGTTGGTTGTTCGAGGCCATCTCCTCAAGCAAGGCCGTAGCTTCATCTGGAGTCTTCGACAAAATGGCTCCATTTGCGATGGCATCAATAATCTGCTTCGTGCCCGGTTGGAGTCCATTGTAGAAACTGTGGACAAGCTCCCAATCCTCAATGCTATGATGGGGGCATTGATGTTGCAAGTCCTTGAAGCGCTCCCATGCTTCATAGAGAGTCTCTTGTGGTCCTTGCTTGAAGGACATGAGAGCACTTCTTATCTTCAACGTCTTGGAGGGCGGGTAAAATTTGTCGACGAAGGCACTCGCCAATTCATCCCAAGTGGTGAAGATTCCTTCAGCTTGCGTCCTCAACCAATATAATGCCTTGTCCTTGAGTGTGAAAGGAAAGAGGCACAGTCTGATAGCATCTACGGAGACGCCCGGTATTTGGAAGGTGGCACACTTTGATAGGAAGAGCTGGGTGTGGTAATGAGGGTTTTCATGGGAGTTCCCATGAAAAGGATCTTGTTGCATAAGGACCACCAATCCGGTCTTCAACTCAAAAGTTTTGTCGGCCGCCAACTCCGGCATGGCTATGGATGAGGTCGTGGAAGAAGTCTTAGGCCGAAGCCTATCTCTTATGGAAATAATCCTCGCCATTCGCTCTGCCAATTCTTCGGGTGTCTCAGGATGGGTCATAACATTTCCTTCCGTAACGTGTCTCCTCTCCGCTCGGATCCTCCTCAATGTACGCTCGATCTCCGGATCGTATAGTATTTCTTCGGGGTTCGCCGAGGATCTCGTGTACATGCAAGGGAAAACAGAGTTTCAAAGAAATAGTTAGCACAACGGAAGGGAAAAATAAAAATAGAAATAATAGAACAAAAAAAAGGAAAATAGCTAGGTAGGTAGAATCAAACACTATTTCTTCCCCGGCAACGGCGCCAAAAGCTTGATCGCGCCCCGGATACACGTCCCGGAGCGGCGACACTGTAGTCTTACCGCAAGCGCACGGTGTAGCGGCGAGCGGGTATCGAACACAGGGAGGCCTAATAACAGTGTCTTCTTCAATCACCTGGCTATAAGAAAAGTCGAGAAATGTTCGCAAATATGCGGTCACAGTCGTTCAATTGTATAAAAGAAATAACAAATTAATAAAGACGCCTATGGATAGGGAATCCCCGCTACTCGCCGTATCTCATCATTGTGATTCGTAGGTTTTAACAATTGCTAGATTTGAAATTCGGGTGAACTAGTTGCAACTAAATGTAGAACCAAGCTCATGCTCTCGCGCTATTGCCGGTCTATAGTAAACCTAGGCTAGGGTCCAATCTCTTGCAAACCCTAACCTAGGCAAACTAGCGTGAAGAACAACATCATCGTTCAATCGTATCCCGAGCCCACTCTCGTGCAAACTCGAGCTACGACCAAGGTTGTGATAGTTCCTACCCGTCCAATCTCTTGCAAACGGGTATCGGTATAGAGTTACAATCGAAAATCCTAGTTTCGATCCAATCTCTTGCAAACCGATTCCGAAGAAATCCAATTGCAACCCAATTCGAATTTCTAGGGCTTCCTATCGAGTTGGGATCCATTCTCTTGCAAATCCCAATCGGTATGAATCCCTAGCTATTCGTATTAAATCAATCACAAACTAACCATAATCAATCCTAGCAATAATTTCACCAATTCATCACAAATTTGAAATTGGGCTCGTAGGGTTCATCCATACGCCCTAAGACGATGAAACTACTCACAATCCATCATATAATGCAATAGAAATTCACAATTAAAATCAATGGAATTCATAGCAATATTCAAAATATCAATAAAAATGGAGTTTTTGAGGGAGAGAGAGAGACAAACCAATGAAGAACAAGATAGCATCCAACAAAATAACCCTTTTCTCTCCTCCCTAAAAGCTAAATCTAATCCCTAAAAAGTTAATCTAAAAAGGTTGCAAAAAGTTCTGAAAAAGCTCTCAAAACTAGGTTAAAAACTGGGGTTAAATACCCCCCAAAATCGCCCAAAAAATCCTGACGAAAATGCCCCTGCGCAGCCTCAAAATCACAGTTTACGCTACAGGCAGCGCGACTCACTCGTCCGAGTGACAAATGTCACTCGGACGAGTGATAGACCCTGACAGATTTCAGAGAGTTGGGGGTCTTGGGGGTCGTCTCCGCGGGAGTCACTCGGCCGAGTGACTTTTCTTCACTCGGCCGATGGGCGTTCTTCACTCGGGCGGACGGTCGTTCGTCACTCGGCCGAGTCGGTCATCGGGGCTGACTGACGGATTCCAGAGAGTTGGACATTTTTGATGCCGTCGTCTTGGCTCCACTCGGGCGAGGGGTGACTCGGTGCTCGGCTGAGTGGTATGGCGATGCTCGACCGAGTGCACGCTAATATTGGCTCTGTTGCGTGTCCGATCTGGCCGGCCGAGCGGGCTGTCTATGCTCGGCCGAGTGACTCCTTCACTCGGCCGAGTGGCATGCTGAAAATGCCCATTCTTCATGTTTTTGCCTCCTCGTCTCTCCTACGACGTTCTTTCTTCTTCCACTCTTCTCCAATCATGAAATACCCCTCAAGAGAGTCGTCGGTGACACTCCAGAGTGGGTGCATATCAGAATTACTCCAAATCGCTCCAAATCTCCTGAAATACGACAAAAACAACAAATCGTGAAAAGCATCGCAATATCGTCGAATAAACGTGAAAAACACGATTTGAGCGATCTAAATGGCATGCAATCATGCAGAAAAAAGGTGTAAAATACGGAGTGATCATGCAGCACCACCAGCTTAAGCACACCCTTGATGCCATTGATCTTTTTTGTCGTTATGCTGCCCATTCTCTGCTGGTCCCGTCGATAGATTTTTGCCCACCCCCTCCCCTCACTATCTTGCTCACATCATTTTGTATCCATTTTGGGAGAGCGGGAGAGTTAGTTTTGGTGACACATATCTGCATCACTCCTATCTTTGCATGCATCATTCACATCATCATATTTTCTTTTTTATTTTTACCCTTTTTTATCATGCATGCATCCTCACCCTCCCCACCCATTACCCGTCTCTCGGTGTGCCACACTTTGCACATTGAGGACACTGTGCACTTTAGCTTGGGGGAGTGAGTTCTCACACTTTTTGCTTTTATCACCTTTATTTTTAGTTTTTTCACGTTTTTCCGCTTTTGCTCCCATTTTTCATCACTTTTTCATTTTTTACCATGCATCACGTTTTTCTTATTTTCTTTGTGTGCTGTATTGTAAATATCTTAGTTTTCCTTTATCTTTATTTCTTTCATCTTTTGCTAGAGATGATTTTTCTGTGATGACGATGACGTGGTGTTAGCTTTTCTCTATATGCATGCTAATTTTGTCATGTCATAGCTTTTGTTTCTGATATCATATGCCATGTCCTGTTTTGCATTTAGAAATAGTAACCCACTTCTTTTTCCGTATGAAAATGGATGAAATTCTATTATTAGCTGATGTCTGATGATTCATATGTATGCTATCGTAGAAAACACACCAAGATTCACGCATTGATGCTTATATCTGGAGTACTGCTTTCTATTCTCACATCACTTCTTATTGCATGATTTGTACGCTTCACTTCAGGTTGATTGAATGTTTGCTAGCATTGACAAATCTGGATTAGTTTACTTTTTGAGATCAAACTGAGTAGATTAGATTACACTGCTGAAGTTGTCATGCACGTCCTATAGAGTGAACCGAGAGATACATTTATTTCTTTCTCCACATATCTTGAACATTATTTCTCTATTTTAAATTCATTGGTGAATCTCCCCTTAGCAATTCTATTATTGGCATCCCCCCGTTATTATATCACATGCTCCAAATTCCCCAAAACCCAAAGAAAAAAATACTTGTATATCCTTCTCTTTGATTTGGGATCATTTGTGTATATATCTTATTCAAAAAAAAGAGAAAAAAAGAAAAAGAAAAAGAAAAAGAAAAAGATTTGAGAATAAGAAAAGAAGAGAGAAAAGAAGTTCGAAAACGATCCCATCTCATATCCTTTCTCTCTTTCTTCCCTCTTTTGCTTTTATTTTTGTTTTCTTTGACTTTTGGAGCTTCATAAGAAACGGTGATGTAAATATTGTTTTGTATATGCCACCACGCTTATGGATAAGCTTGGGGGAGAGGATCTAATGATGTGTGAGAGAGTGGATACTTGACGGTGCATGACAACCTAGGCTAAGTAATATCTTATACTCGTGAGATCGCTAAAGTTTCACAAAATCCAGAAATCTACGCTTAGCATTCATTTCATGAAAACCACACTTTTCTATTCTTACTACTCTATTGTGTGATATCTCTTATACTCCTTATAGAAAGCATTCAATTGAAAAGTGTGTGATCTACGATATTGTATACCGCTTTAGATGCTTCAGACAATGCTAATTCTAGAATTATTCCATTTTTCATGCTATGTTGATATTCTTGGGTTTTCTATTTCAAATGCACCATTATACTATGATATCGAGATAAAAGTCTTTGACATGTATTTTTACTTTCGATGCGTGCTATATGAGTAAGCAAAACCCACGTCCTGAGAAAAATGATCTAGCAGCTTCCCTCTTCGTTTTCTACTTTGTTTTTCATTTTTCATTTTCCGCCTTTCCACCTTTTCTATTTTCTTTATCCGCCGGGCTCGCTTTTTACTCATCTTCCTCGAGGACGAGTAAGAGGTAAGCTTGGGGGATTTTGATCACTCCACATTTTACACCTTTTTTCTGCATGTTTGCATGCCATTTTGATCGAATCGCGCTTTTCACGATTTTTCGGCAATATTGCGATGCTTTTCACGATTTCTTGTTTTTGTCGGATTTGAGGAGATTTCGAGCGACTTGGAGTGATTCTGAGATGCACCCACTCCGGAGTGTCACCCGTGACTCTCCCGAGGGGAATTTTGCTATTGGAGAGGAGTGGAAGAAGAAAGAACGTTGTAGGAGCGATGAGGGAGCAAAAACACGAAGAATGGGCATTTTTAGCATGTCACTAGGCCGAGTGAAGGAGTCACTCGGCCGACCATCGAGAGCCCGCTCGGTCGACCAGATCTGACACACAGAAGATAGAGTATCAGCGTGCACTCGGCCGAGCATCGCCAGCCCACTCGGCCGAACCACGGAGACACCACTCGCCCGAGTGGCATCAAGACGACGGCAACGAAAAGTCCAGAGTTACTGTAAATTGTCAGTCGAATCCCGAGTTCCGACTCGGCCGAGTGAAGAAGTCCCCTCAGCCGAAGCATGAAAGTCACTCGGCCGAGTGACTCCCGAGGAGCTGACCCCCAAAAGTCTGAAGTTACTGGAATTTGTCAGGGTTTGTCACTCGGCCGAATGACATTTGTCAGTCGGCCGAGTGAGCCGCGTTGCCTGTAGCGTAAACTGCGATTTTGAGGCTGCGCAGGGGCATTTTCGTCACAGTTTTTTGGGCGATTGGGGGGGGGGGGGTATTTAACCCCAGTTTTTAACCTAGTTTGTAGAGCTTTTTCAGAACTTTTGCAGCCTTTTTAGATTACTTTTTAGGAGATTAGATTGAGCTTTTAGGGGGGAGAGAAAAGTGTTATTTTGTTGGATGCTATTGATTCTTCATTGGTTTGTCTCTCTCTCTCTCTCTATCAAAAACTCCATTTTTATTGATATATTGAATATTGCAATGAATTCTACTGATTTTATTTGTGAATTTCTATTGAATTTTATTATGAATTGTGAGTAGTTTTACCGTCTTAGGGCGTAGGGATGAACCCTACGAACCCTATTTCTAATTTGAGATGAATTGGGGAAATTATTGTTAGAATTGATTAAGGTTAGTTTGGGATCGATTTAATACGAATAGCTAGGGATTCATACCGATTGGGATTTGCAAGAGATTGGATCCCAACTCGATAGGAAGCCCTAGAAATTCGAATTGGGTTACAATTGGATTTCTCCAGAATCGATTTGCAAGAGATTGGACCGAAATTAGGGTTTTCGATTGCAATTCTATACCAATACCCGTTTGCAAGAGATTGGACGGGTAGGAACTATCCCAACCTAGGTTGTAGCTCGAGTTTGCACGAGAGTGGGCTCGAGATGCGATTGAACGATGATGTTGTTCTTCACGCTAGCTTGCCTAGGTTAGGGTTTGCAAGAGATTGGACCCTACCCTAGGTTTGCTATAGACCGGCAATAGCGCGAGAGCGTGAGCTTGGTTCTGCATTTAGTTGCAACTAGTTCACCTGAATTTCAAGTCTAGCAATTTTGACACCTACGAATCACGATGACGAGATACGGTTTGTAGCGGGGATTCCCCACCCCTAGGCATCTTTATTAATTTGATATTCCTTTTATACCATTGAACGACTGTGACCGCTTTATTGCGAACATTTCTCGACTATTCTTATAGCCAGGTGAGTTGAAGAAGACACTGTCATTTGGCCTCCTCGTGTTCGATACCCGCTCGCCGCTACACCAAGCGCTTGCGGTAAGACTAGCGAGTCGCGTGCCCCGGTTGCGCGTTCGCGCATCCTCGGGGCTCCGATCACCGCCAAGGATAAGGGAAGCCGACCTCCACTACCTTACTTGCAGGGATTGGCCATGGAGAAGCTTGAGAAAAAGTATGCTAAGTTTATAGAGCTTCTCAAAGGGATTCATTTGAATATCCCTTACATGGATGTGCTCACAGAGATCGCTACGTATGCTAAATTCTTGAAGGATCTAATAGCGGGGAAGAGAAAGCAAGAAGCAGTTAAGATAGAGGATATTTGCACTTCCGTCATCAAGAACACCCGACCTAAGAAGTTGCAGGATCCCGAAAGTTTCACAGTGCCGTGCTCCATTGGCTGCACTCCCATTGATAGAGCTTTGATTGGCTTGGGAGCGAGCATTAGTTTGATTCCGATCACTATTTTTAAGAGACTAGATACGGGATCAGAGCTTGAGCCCACCGGCATGAGTATTCAACTAGCGGATCAATCAATCACATACCCAGTCGTCATCACACGCGACGTCATTCTACAGATACCGGGTGGGATATTGCTTAGCCCAAAAATGTGCTACACTCAAGCGTAAGAGTCCGTGCAAGTAATATAGATCTGGGAGTCCAGATGTCGAATCCTTGGGAGAAAACCTGTTGCAACCATAAAGCTTAAATCAAATAGGGATTGAACGTTAAGAGACCAACCAATTTTGATGATGATGGTTTGAATGGAGTTTAATTATGGTTATTTAATTTATGGACAATACGAGCAAAAGAAAGTTTCATTTATGTAAATATCTATGAGAAGTATGCACATGATATGGGTTCATTAGGGTCCATGATTTGTATTAACTTGGTTGATTAAAGATAACTCAATGATATCTCCTTTTGAGAGAAATTCATCGGAAAATACCCTTATGGGGATTAAAGTACAAAATTGAAAAAGGTTGTTGCTAAAGCTATAATCTTTTAAATATAAGAGATGAAACTCCCTTTTGGGGAGATCAAAACTCACCCTCGTGAGGTGATCATAAACTCAATCATGTTCTTGTAAAAGATGAAGAGGAGATTTTAAATAAAGACTATAACTTTATCAACGTCAACAATTTTAGCATGAAGATTCAACCAAATAAATACACATCATGTCCCCTAACTGCACCATATCATGAACAATCAGAATTTAGCCACATATACTGAAAATAACAAAGGGATTCATCACATTCAACATGGTTCTAATCAATAGAAGTAAATGGAATTGCAAATAAATAATTAAGTTCAAGAGATATCACCAAAACACCCTCTTTTGCCTAAGAAGATCTCTGCTTCTTCCTCTAAAAGCTCTCTGAAAATCCCTCAGATTGCTCTCTGTAAACTTAGAAAATTGCTATAAAAAACGCCGCCAAAATCGCCCAAATACGCCAATAATACGGATCAAAACCCTAAGAATACCTTATATACAAGCATTGCGGGTTTAATGGGGTTAACGGGTTCAAAACTCGTTTCACAAATGTCCAAACCCGCTTCACAAACGTCGGCGCAAATACAGACCGCTCATCCAAGCGGGATTCGATGAGATAGCGTCGCGTGGGATTTAAAATTCATGCGCCTGCATCCATTTCAAATTCGCTTCGGGTTGAATACCGACCGTTGGATTGCGATCGGGCGGTCAAGATCACGTCGCGTCGTCGCTTGGATTCCCGCCTCTTCGTCGCTCAATCCGGCTGCTAACAGCCGTTGGATCGAAATCATGCGGCCTCACTTTTGCCACGTCGTGCGAAAAATTTCCGCTGCTCCACTCAGATCGCATCGATTTTCTGGCCGTTGGATTGTAATCCAACGGTTGATAAGAGTCCACGTCGCCCGCTTCCCGTATTCATCTGCCTTCCATTCGTGGCCGTCGGATGCTGATCCAATGGCTGAAAGATGGCCACGTGTCTCAAGTTGAGCGGAGCGGGAGTATACGAAATGTATTTCCATTTGTATTTCTGTATTTTCCACCGTATTTCGTGCGTATTTCTCCATTTAATTGGTATTCTTCATTCAAATATTCATAGTAATTAGCACAGATCTCCCAAAAATACAAATAAATAGTCGTTGGAATCGTGAGATCGAGATCTAGCCATGAAAATATAAAAAGTGCAGAAATAAGCAGTTAAATTCATATTTTATGCACAAATCAATGGTTTGCTCTAATAAATGATGATACACAATATAAAAACGTATTAGAGACCAATTAAATATCATGTGCATACAAAATATTGCTAGATGAGGGGTTAAATATGCAATATTCAACCTGAATCACACCCTCCAACTATCGATTTGCTAGTCTCTAGCAAATTTAGTGAAATATGATATCAAGTATATACCTAGTTCACCTTATCAGATCTCAAATCACTCACCACCATACTACAATGATAAAAGAAGATGTCCACACACTAATATCAAGATTTCAAGTTCATAAAATGATGGTACTCATGGATTTAAAGATGCAGAACAAGTATCTATCAAATGGTCATGAAATCGACTTAACTTCACTATCCATTACTTCATAGCGCATAATATGCAAAATCATTGGCTCACACCTTTCAATCAAAGATTCTAACTTGGAGCGTAGATGTATCATGCAAAGCAAACATAAAGAATAGAATGGTGTCAAAACATACACACGTCAATCTTCATTCATAGGAAATCACACCATATCTTGTGCCTTCTTTAAGCTTTGGAAGTTCTCTTTCCTTGCTAATTATGCACACATATTCTCTCTTTTCTTTCTCTTTTATTAGTTTCGTGTAACGCGCATAAAGCAACATTTGCTGAGAAATGTATAACTTGGATCGCTCCATCAAATGAGTGAGGTTTCGGTCAATGGCTCCCAAATCAGACGATAATAGGGCATTAGGCCAAAAAGGACCCCTCGGACTGTACTACTCAAGCCAAACAAGTTATTTATTTAGTGACACATTTATTCATTTTTTTGTTTCTTCATTTTGTCTCTTTTTTATTTGCTTTTGTGTTTCTCTCTTTTTGTTGTGTGTGCCTAAATAACTTACCAAGATAGCTTCCTCTTTTTAATTCTTTCACAAGAATGGGTTATCCTAATCATTTCAAAAGACAGTGTACTCTATCTACCCAGAATCACATAAAGCATGCAAATAGCAATGAAATAAGAGATAGAAAGCAATGCTCCAGTTATTTTGTGAACTATTGATGCATGAACCTTGGTGTGTTCCATTGGAAGCAAATGATTTGCTAATTCATAATTTCTAGATTCATTAAGTTATCAATCAATCCCACCATTGAGATATATAAACAGAAATTTACGATGAGTACTAGCATACATGTCAAATGAGACTGAAATATTTAACAATAGCTGTGGAAGAAAATGAATCACATGTGTACAGTGGTGAATAGATTCGAGAATTTTCATCACATGTGGTTCATCTCTAGGTGAAATAAATATTGGTGATAGAACTTGACTCAATTTTTTTTCAATGCAAAAAGGGAACTAAAAAATCCTAAAAGAAAAATAAAAATCCTAAAATTTTATACCCTCCCCCTACTTAAAATAAGCATTGTCCTTAATGTTAGGGAGATGGAAGCATGGAAAGAACACACCTGATTAGTTGCCACCCGAGGGTGGGTCCGTGAGATCGATGATGCTCGCATCCTTGGTCCAAGGCTCATGAAAATGCTTCACTCCCGTCTTTTTCATTAAGCAATAGCACTGCTCCATGTGGGAAAACTTCTTTGACTGTGAAAGGTCCAAACCACCTAGAGCGAAGCTTTCCGGGGAATATGTGTAGCCTGGAATTGTACAGAAGAACTTTTTGGCCTGGGGTGAACTCCCTCCTTAGGATCATCATGTCATGGACGGATTTCATCCTTTCTTTTGATATCTTGGCGTTGTCATAAGCATTTCTCCTCTGCTCCTCTAGCTCCAACAGCTGTAACCTGCGAGAAGCAAAAGATGAATCAGTATCAAAATTTAATTTCTTAATAGCCCAATAGGATATATGCTCCAATTCTACAGGTAAGTGACAAGACTTTCCAAAGACAAGACGGTAAGGTGACATCCCTAAAATCGTCTTGTAGGCCATCCTGTAGGCCCACAAAGCTTCAGATAAGCACACGCTCCAATCTTTCCTTGAAGGATTCACCGCCTTCTGTAAAATGCCTTTGATCTCTCTATTTGCTAGCTCTGCTTGACCATTGGTTTGGGGTGATATGGAGTAGTCACTTTGTGCGTGACCCCACACCTTTTCATTAGATTAGCGAACATACGGTTGCAAAAATGGGACCCTCCATCACTGATCAAGGCTTTGGGCACTCCAAATCTAGATAAAATGTTCTCTTTGAGAAAATTGAGCACAACTGAAGTGTCGTTTGACCTGCAAGAAATAGCTTCCACCCATTTAGAAATATAATCGATTGAAACAAAAATGTAAACATATCCAAATGAAGGTGGGAGAGGTCCCATGAAATCTATGCCCCAACAATCAAATATTTCTATTTCTAGAATGGGGTTTAATGGCATTATGTTATGTCTAGTAATGCCCCCTAACTGTTGGCATGCAACACATGTCTTACATTAATGAAATGTATCCTTAAACATAGTTGGCCAGTAAAAGCCACATTGCAAAATTTTAGCCACAGTTTTATTCGCAGAAAAATGTCCTCCACACACCCCATCATGACAAAATTGTATCACACTAGCTCTCTCATGGCCAGGAATGCACCTCCTAACAATTTGGTCACTACAATATTTATAGAGGTATGGATCATCAAAGAAAAATATTTTACCTCGTACTTGAACCTTTTAAAGTCTCGAAGTGACCAAGTTTCAGGAGTCTTACCAGTCACTAGATAATTCACTATATCAGCATACCATGGGGAGGTGGAAACACTAAAAAGATGCTCATCAGGAAAAGGTCCTTCAAAGGTACATCTGCTGAACCAAGGCCTACTGTCAATCATGATAAATGGTCGGCTACTAGATTCTCCACACCTTTCTTGTCCTTGATTAGGACATTGAACTCCTGCAACAATAAAATCCATCTTATCAATCGAGGTTTAGCATCTTTTTTGACAATAAATATTTCAAAGCAGAGTGATCTGTATAAATCAAGATAGGTGATCCCAAAATGTAGCTCTTGAATTTTTCCAAAGCGAATACTACAGCCAGCAACTCCTTCTCTGTGGTTGTATAGTTCCTTTGAGCATCATTCAATGTTTTGCTGGCGTAGTAAATAACCACTAGAGCTTTGTCCTTCTTTTGGCCAAGGACTGCACCAACTGCGTAGTTGCTGGCATCACACATGATTTCAAATGGTAGGGACCAGTCTGGGACTTGTAAAATGGGAGCAGAAATTAGTAACTTCTTTAAAGTTTCAAAAGAGTGTTGACACTCAGGTGTCCACATAAAATCCATATTCTGAGTTAGCAAGATGCAAAGAGGGCGAGATATAGCGCAGAAATCCTTGATAAATCGCCTATAGAATCCTGCATGACCCAGGAATGATCTGATATCCCTCACATACTTGGGACTTGGTAACTTCTCAATTGCTGCTACCTTGGCTCTGTCTACCTGAATACCATCTTTAGAGACTAAATGACCAAGGACAAGTCCTTCTGTGGTCATAAAATGACATTTCTCCCAATTTAATAGGAGATTCTTCTCAATACACCTGTCAAGAACTTGGGCCAAGTTAACTAAACAATCATGAAAAGAGCTACCATATACAGAGAAATCATCCATAAACACCTCCACAATTTTCTCAACCATATCATCAAAAATACCAAGCATGCATCGTTGAAAAGTTGCGGGAGCATTACATAAACCGAACAGCATCCTCTTAAAGGTAAAAGTACCAAAGGGACATGTAAAGTCGTCTTTTCTTGATCCTCTGGTGCAATCTCAATCTGATAATATCCTGAATAGCCGTATAGGAAGCAATAGTACTCATGTCCAGCAACACTCTCTAAAATCTGGTCAAGAAATGGTAGAGGGAAGTGGTCTTTCCTAGTTTTGGAGTTCAGCTTCCTATAATCTATACACTTCCTCCATCCTGTGGTGGTTCTAACAGGGATAAGTTCGTTATTCTCATTTCTAAGCACAGTGATGCCAGACTTTTTAGGTACAACCTGTGTTGGACTGATCCATTTACTGTCAGAAATTGGGTATATGATACCTGCATCCAATAATTTTAGAACCTCACCTTTCACTACTTCTTTTAATGTGGGGTTTAACTTACGTTGCATTTCTCTAGTGGGTTTGGTGTCATCTCCAAGTAAATGTGATGCATGCAAACAATGGGACTAATACCTTTTATATCAGCAATGGACCAACCAATGGCCCCTTTATGCCTTTTCAACACTTCAAATAAAGAGCTTTCCTGTTCTAAAGAGAGTTTATAAGATATTACCACATGGAAGCTGTTTTCATTTCCAAGAAAGGCATACTTGAGATATTCAGGTAGTGGCTTTAATTCAGGCTTTGTGTCTTCCACTTCAGATGACATTTGAGTTGGTGCATTTGGTGGCAAAGCCTCGAACTTAGGCTCCCATATCACGTTGAGTTCCTTCACATTTTCCTGCATAAGAAAGATGTCATCAGTATCTTCCACAATTGTTTCAATAATAGTAGCATCACCTTAAATTTGAGAGCAAATATAATCATTCATCAATGAGTCAATCATGTTTACCTTTTCAACCTCATCATCCACATTTGGTAACTTGCAAGTATTAAATATATTCAAATCTAAAGTCATGTTACCAAAAGTGATTTTAAGTTGACCATCCCTACAATTTATTAAAGCATTGCATGTTTCCAGGAAAGGTCTATCTAGGATGATAGGAGTGGAATTGGCAGTTTGGGGTCCTTGGATGTCTAGAACTATAAAGTCTGCAGGGTAGTAAAATTTGTCTATGTGAACGAGGACATCCTCAATACATCCCTTTGGAACTTTAATAGATCTATCAGCTAATTGCAATATGACAGATGTTGGTTTTAGCTCTCCTAACCCAAGCTGCACAAAGATGGGATATGGCAAGATATTAACACTAGACCCTAAATCCAATAAAGCATTTCCAATCTTTTTAGTGCCAATTGTACAAGTAATGGTGGGTGATCCAGGATCTCTAAATTTAGGTGGTGTATTTTGTTGCACAATGGAACTAACCTGTTCAGTTAAAAATGCTTTTTATCTTCACATTCAATTTTCGTTTAATAGTGCAAATTTCATTCAAAAATTTAGCATATGCAGGTATTTGATTTATGGCGTCAAGCAGTGGAATACTTATTTGGCACTTCTGAAAAATTTCACGAATTTCGGATTGATACTTATCTTTATTTTTCTGAAGTAGCCGATGAGGGAAAGGTGTTGGAGGTACATATGTTGCGGGCTCTTTCTCTTCAATGACATTATTGTTCAGACCCGCATCCGTGCTCTCCTCCTGCACCTCTTCTTGCATTTGAATTTCCTCCTCTTGTTCAGCTTCTCTGCTTGGTGGGTCAGGTTTTTGAATTTCCTTTCCATTCCTCAGAGTGGACACGGCTTGGCAAGGCTTCATATTATTACCTGCAGAAGAAGATGAGCTCATATTAGGATTCGGAATTGGTTGTGATGGTAGCTTACCTTTCTCCAATGTTGCCATAAGTCTAGCTAAGCTTTCACTCATCTGTTGGTTTTAAGTCTGTTGAGCCTGAAACTGAGCCTGTTGTTGTTGCATTTGGGCTTGCTACAATTGAATAAGCTGCTGAAGCACATCTCCAAATGGTTGCATCTGTTGTTGTTGCATTGGCTCTTGGTCCCTCCTTTGGTTCCCCCCTTAGTAGTAGTAGTTGTTGTATTGTGGTTGTCTAAATTGAGGAGGAGCTTGTTGTTGAGGTTGCTGATTGGGGCCCTAATTTAAGTTAGGATTGTTGCGCCACCCCTTGTTGTTGGAATTGAAGCCCTGGTAGTTTGTGGATACTTGGTTCACCCCTGTTGTATTGCTTAGCATGCTCTTCAAAGCTGAAAATGTGGGGCAGGTACCGGTGTCATGGTCACCAACATCGCAAAGTGCATAACTCTTCTCTATCTCAACTACTTTGGCCTCTTTCAAATTGAGAGCTTGAAGCTTGTTTGTAATCATTGCTTCCATTTTTGCCTCTAACGCATCTTCTGGCTTCAAATTGTATACCCCTCCACGTGTTGGCTGGGAAGGTACAAAGGTGCCTCCCCTGTCATACTCTGAAGTAGTTTCCCAAGTTTGTGCATTCTCTGCTATATCCTCCAAGTACGTCCAAGCTCCATCTGGCTCTTTATCGAAAATCCCCCATTGCACATCATTTCTATAAGTTTCATCTGGGGTTGCAGTCCATCGTAGTAGAAGCCAATAATCCTGCTTTTGTTGAAGCCATTATGTGGCATGCTAGCAATAGCTCATTGAACCTTTCAAAAGCCTGATAAAATGTTTCCTCCCTTTTCTGGGCAAATTTCATGATATGTCTTTTCAATCACTGTGTTCTGTGAATAGGAAAAAATTTCTTTAAGAACTCAGCCTGCAATTCAATCCATGTAGTAATAGAACGTGATGGTAAAGCATTTAACCATTTTAGCTTTATCTTTTAGTGAGAATGGAAACAATTTCAGACATATCGTGTCCTCACTAGTCTTTCCGTCAAAACATGTCAAGCATACTTCCTCAAATCCTTTTATATGAAGATAATGGTTTTCCTTGTCCAACCCATGAAAGGTGGGTAGGAGTTGGATTACCCCTGGTTTGAAATTAAAAGAATTTGCATCAGCGGGTAAGATAAAGCATGAAGCTGTGCTAGTCCTAGTGGGTCTGAGAAGATCTTTTAAAGTTCTAGGAATTCCTGGTTGCACATTATTTTCATTGTTGTTACTAACGTTTTCATCAATGTTATTATTATTATCAGCCATTTCAAAGCGTCTAGTCAACCTCTGTATCCTAGGAGTCCTATGCCACATAAACTAGTTTCCTAGCACAATTTTTTTAACAATAAACAAAATTTAATGAACAGTAAAGTGGAAAGATCTCACCGAAGGTCCTTTGAATGAAATGAACTGTGGTGACAAACTGTTCTCCCCGGCAACGGTGCCAAAAACTTGCTTAGCCAAAAAATGTGCTACTCTCAAGCGTAAGAGTCTGTGCAAATAATATAGATCTGGGAGTCCAGATGTTGAATCCTCGGGAGAAAACCTCTTGCAACCACAAAGCTTAAATCAAATAGGGATTGAACGTAAATAGACCAACCACTTTTGATGATGATGGTTTGAATGTGGTTTGATTGTGGTTTTTTAATTTATGGACAATACGAGCAAAAGAAAGTTTCGTTTATGTAAATATCTATGAGAAGTATGCACATGATCTGGGTTCATTAGGGTCCATGATTTGTATTAACTTGGTTGATTAAAGATAACTCAATGATATCTCTTTTTGAGAGAAATTCATCGGAAAATACCTGTATGGGGATTAAAGTACAAAATTGAATAAGGTTGTTGCTAAAGCTATAATCTTTTAAATATAAGAGTTGAAACTCCCTTTTAGGGAGATCAAAACTTACCCTCGTGAGGCGATCCTCAACTCAATCATGTTCTTGTAAAAGATGAAGAGGAGATTTTAAATAAAGACTATAACTTTATCAACATCAACAATTTTAGCATGAAGATTCAACCAAATAAATACACATCATGTCCCCTAACTGCAACATATCATGCACAATCAGAATTTAGCCACACATAATGAAAATAACAAAGGGATTCGTCACATTCAACATGGTTCTAATCAATAGAAGTAAATGGAATTGCAAATAAATAATTAAGTTCAAGAGATATCACCAAAACACCCTCTTTTTGCCAAAGAAGACCTCTTCTTCTTCCTCTAGAAGCTCAAGGAAAATCCCTCAGATTGCTCTCTGTAAACTCAAAAAATTGCTACAAAAAACACCGCCAAAATCGCCCAAATACGCCAAGAATACGGATCAAAAACCTAAGAATACCTTAAATACAAGCATTGCAGGTTTAATGGGGTTAACGGGTTCAAAACCCACTTCACAAACGTCCAAACCCGCTTCACAAACGTCGGCGCAAATACAGACCGCTCATCCAAGCAGGATTCGATGATAGAGCACCACGTGGGCTTAAAAATTCATGCGCACGCATCCATTTCAAATTCGCATTGGGTTGAATTCCGACCGTTGGATCGTGATCGGGCGGTCGAGATCATGCCGCATCGCCGCTTGGATTCCCGCCTCTTCGTCGCTCAATCGGGCTGCTAACAGCTGTTGGATCTATATTGTGCAGCCTCACTTTCGCCACGTCGTGCGAAGAATTTCCGCTGCTCCGCTCAGATCGCTTCGATTTTCTGTCCATTGGATTGTAATCCAACTGTTGATAAGAGTCAACGTCGCCCACTTCCCGTATTCATCTACCTTCCATTCGTGGACGTCGGATGCTGATCCAACGGCTGAAAGATGGCCACGTGTCTCAAGCTGAGCGGAGCGGGAGTATACGAAACATATTTCCATCTGTATTTCCGTATTTCCCACAGTATTTCGCGTGTATTTCTCCATTTAATTGGTATTCCGCATTCAAAAATTCATAGTAATTAGCACAGATCTCTGAAAAATACAAATAAATAGTCGTTGGAATCGTGAGTACACAAATTAATGGTTTCCTATACTAAATGATGATACACAATATACAAACGTATTAGAGACTAATTAAACATCATTTACACATAAAATATTGCTAGATAAGGGGTTAAATATGCAATATTCAACCCAAATCAGATATGCTTGTCGGTGGACTTTGTCATCATGGACATGTCCAAGAAAGGGAGTTTTCAGATCATTCTAGGGCATCCATTCATTGCCATATCTGGAGTCTTGATCAACGTCTGTGTGGGGACGCTATCTATGAACGTTGGCAACATTGAGATCGAGTTCCAACTCCAAAAGCCATTGAAGGAGCGCTTCCCACGCGAGGATGCAAGCTATCTTGAGCTCATAGAGGACGATGCCACCGATGAATATGCTATGGAGGAATTCACTAAAGACCCAATGAGGAAGAGCTTAGATGATGACGGCGACGTCATACACGACACGTCGTTGGCTGCCTATTTGAGAGTCTTTGACGAGGAGCCGTCGGTTATACTATTGCATGATCAACAACCGAAAGCTACGATATTCATGGCCATTGAGGGCCAACGAAGCGAGGCACACCAGCTTCCTCCACATGGCCTCGTTGGAAAGCATGACGGGGGCATCTCACATGCGCCCAAAATTAAGGAGTGTCATTGAAAATCTTGAGGGAGTCAAGCTTACGACTTTAAACAAGCGCTTGTTGGGAGGCAACCTGAATTTTCTTTCTTTTTACTCTTAATTTTCTTTTTATTCTTATTCAAAAATAAAAATAAAAACGTATTTTATTTCATTAGAAAACCATAAAATTTAAAAATATAAAAAATTTTGATGTGTTCTTCCTTGTACAGGTGAATAATGGAGAGAGTGCGCAAAACGATGGAAAAGAGGAGAAGGAACCAAGAGGAGATGATTAATGGAGCCATACTTAGCTTAAAGAGCCAAATGAGGCTACGTGACCAAGCAGCTACCCCGCTCGGTCGTGCTACAGTCAGCTGAAGGGAAGAGCCAAAAGAGCACTCTGTAATTAATTCGACTCGACCGAGTAGCTACCCTGCTCGGTCAAGCTACAGTCGGAGTCCAAATATGCTGAAAATGTTGCTCTGGAAATCAATTCGACTCGACCGAGCAGCTACCCTGCTCAGTCGAGTTACAGTCGGAGCAAGATGAGCTGAAAAACACTACTCTGTTATTAATTCAGCTCGACCGAGCTGAGTATGCAGCTCGATCGAGTAGCTGGGCACAATTTGGGGGATTAACTTCTTAATTTTAATATTTTTAGCTCGATCGAGCAGCCTGCGCTACTCGACCGAGCTGACTGTGCTGCTCGATCGAGCAGCGACAAAAGGGACGGTGCCCACAATATTACACTTAAACCGAGTCGAGCCGCCCCTTATTAAACCAAGCCCACACTATTTCCCCCAAATCAAACACTAAACAGACGCCCCCCCACCCGAGCGCCCTAACCCTAATCCTGATCGACCCGCACCCTCTTCGCCGGAGCTCCGCCGCCCCCCACCCGACCGCTGCCGCTCTGCCTACTCGGTTCGTCCCCTTCGCACCCATCTCCACCTCTTTTCCTCCCCTCTCTCTCCCCACATCTCCCTCTCTCCATTTCTCCACATTTGAACACCTAATCCTAATTTTTTCTATTTTAGAACCCTAAACCAAAATTAATTTCTTAATCCGACACTAATACTATCTTAATTTACTATTATAGGTACATTTGGAGCGTTTCGAGGAGATGCTAGTTTAGGAGCAGCTTGGGGGAAGTTTCACTCTGAGGCATCACACATATACTTGCATTTGCTTTCACCGCGACTCATGCATTTTGGTACACTCGTTCCTAGCTTCATTTTTATTACCATATCGCTCGTTTGCGTCGCTTAGCACTCCACACATCACGATGCCACCTAGGCTTAGACCTAGGAAGCCCCTGTCCAAGAAGAGGAAGTCCACTGACCCTGGTCCCTCCTCTTCTTGGCCGCCATGCTGCCAACGCCGTTCACCCTCTCCCGGTGAGCATTTGGACATCACCGCATCCTCACCCACATCCTCACACTCACCATCCCCCATGCCTCTAGCACTGGAGGCCCCACACACCATCGTTGCTCCCATCCCCACAACCGCTCCTCCACCTCCATCCCATCCACCCACACCCCCCGACACTTTGATGACATATGACATTGTCATCAGGGATGCCGCTCACCATGCACGATTCGAGATCGTATCCCGCCGCCCCATCATTCCCACCCGCTTTGCATCCATTATCGTACTCACAAGCCTGTGCATCCTTCAAGGTGTCCAGCGGCTCTACCATACCATAGGCTGTGACCACTTCCTGATGATGCATGCACGCACGTACACTCGCCTCACCAATGAGGCGATGAGTTCTATCGTCAGGGATGGGGACGGTATCTGCTTTCGGCTACTGGATCATGATGTTGTCATCACATACACCATGATCCACACCTACTTCCATTTCCCACCTATCCCAGACCCAGACCAGGCCTACGCACCTGACGTAGATCTTCCCTCTTTTGATGCCGAGAGTTTCTGGCGTCGTATCTCCAGTCTCCGCGGCTTCAGCCCTAGTAAGGCAAAGTCTTCTTCCATCATCCACCCCTGCCTTCGATACACCCAGTGCCACATCACCACTACCATCTATTCTAGGCCTGAGGTCAGGACCATCTCATTCCCTGAGCTTGTACACCTCAATGGGATGACCCGACCGCTCAGACGGGCATCGGACGACACACTCTGCGCATTCCTACTGTCTGACATAGCCCACTGGCTGTGCCACCACCTTCTTCTCACTGTCTCTGCCGCCACAAAGATATGTTGTGGTGGTTTCTCCACCATTTTTGCCATGATGCTCGGCCTTGTTCTTCCTGGCGATCTAGTGGTAGCACCTGGTCCTACCAGTGCTTGCTAGTATGCACATCATCAGGCCCCATGGTGAGCGCCACTGGATTTATCTCCTAGGAACCTGCTGCGAGCATCACATGTATCTCACCCACCTCGATCTTACACAGATTGAGCCAGTCATGCTTGACTGGCTCCTTCCTGGCATTCACCCCATCCCACCCATCCACGTCCTTGAGCCTTGATCACTCCTTATTTTACACTTTTTTCCCGCATGTTTGCATGCCATTTAGATCGCCCAAATCATGTTTTTCACGATATATCGACGATATTGCGATGCTTTTCACGATTTGTTGTTTTTGTCGCATTTCAGGCGATTTGGCGCGATTTGGAGTGATCTCGAGATGCGCTTACTCTAGACGGTCACCGACGACCTCCCCGAGGGGTATTTTGCTGTTGGAGAGGAGCGGAAGAAGAACGGACGTCGCAGGAGCGACGAGGAGGCCAAAATAAGCAGATTGGGCATTTTTTGTGTCCCACTCGGCCGAGTGGAGGAGCCACTCGGCCGACCAGCGAGACACCGCTCGGCCGACCAGATCAGACACGATTTCTATGTGCACTCGGCCGAGCGACGGAGACCACATCGGCCGAGTGACGACATCTCGTCTGCCCGAGTGGCGCCCAGACGAAGCCCTTCAAAAATCTCCATGTTACTGTTTTTCGGCTGCCTGAGCTTCAGAAGACCCACTCGGCCGAGTGGATAATCCCGACCGCCCGAGTACCATGAAGCCATCGGCCGAGTGACGACAACTCACTCGGCCGAGCAGCCCCCGAAGTGAAGACCCCTGAAGATCGAGACTTACTGGAAAATTACAGGGTTTTCACTCGGCCGAGCAACTTTTGTCACTCGGCCGAGTGCGACGCGCTGCCTGTAGCGAAAATTGCGGAAAACAGGCTGCGCAGGGGTATTTTGGTCACAGTTTTTGGACGATTTTGGGGGCTATTTAACCCCTGTTTTTACCCTAGTTTTAGGGAGCTTCTTCTTAGATTTTTGGCAGTTTTTTAGATTAACTTTTTAGCTTTATTTTTGAGATTGGAGAAGAGACAAAATTTGATTTTTGTTGGAATAATTGAAGAACTCCATTGGTTTGTCTTTCTCTTCTCTAAAAAATTCTATTTTTATTGCATATCTCAATATTGTGATGAATTCTATTGCTTATTTCATTGTTTATTTTTGTGATCTTGCTATGAATTGTGAGTAGTCGCCACGTCTCGGGGCGTGGGGATGAACCCTACAAGCCCAATTTCATATTTGTGATGAATTGGTAGGAATTTTGCTAGAATTGATATCTAGGGATTAGATTGGGATCAATTTACTACGGATAGCTAAGAGTTCATACCGATTGGGATTTGCAAGAGATTGGATCCCAATTCGATAGGAAACCCTAGAAATCTGAATTGGGTTGGAATCGAATTTCCGTAGTATCGGTTTGTAAGAGATTGGACCGATACTAGGGTTTCCGGTTCCAATTCCGCGCCAATACCCGTTTGCAAGAGATTGGACGGGTAGGAACTATCCCAACCTAGATCGCGAGCCGAGTTTGCAAGAGATTGGGCTCGGTGCGCGATTGGACGATGATGTTGATCCTAATGCTAGCTTCCCTAGGGTAGGGTTTGCAAGAGATTGGACCCAAACCTAGGATAGCTATAGACCGGCAACAGCGAGAGAGCGTGAGCTTGGTTCTACATTCAGTTGCAACTAGTTCATCCAAAATCTTATTCTAGCGATTTTGATACCGATGAACCACATTCATGAAATATGGTGAGTAGCGGGAATTCCCCATTCCCTAGACGTTCTTTATTTGATTTGATATTTCCACACTTTGTCTGACGATTGTGACAGGATCGCCAAAGGCAAATCTTTCTTCTTAAATAGCCAGGTTGATTGGAACAAGCACGGTCATTCGTCCTCCCTGTGTTCGATATCCCGCTCGCCGCTATACAGTGCGCTTGCGGTAAAACTACAACCGTTGCTCCGGGTGTGTATCCGGGGTGCGATCAAGTTTTTGGCGCCGTTGCTGGGGACGACATTTCGATGGTGTTCATCATCGACCACCCGATTACTTCTTCTTTCTCTCTTTCTTTACTTTCATCTATTTGCATATTCTCCCTGTATTTTGCATAAGGTCTTTACAGGAAGAATGGAGGATGCAATGTCAACAATAGAACTCAGTCAGGAAGACTATGACTCCTTCATAGACCTCCTTAAGGAGCTTGTCGATGAGGTCCACGCTACCGGAGCTTTTGCTATCGACGTCAAGGACCCTGACGAGCAACTGTTTGCTAGTTTTGTGATGGACCAAGTCTCCCCGGAGGGGACTATCGGAGGCAACGTCAGAGTTGATGTGATGGACGACAAGCTATATTTCGAAGACGGTAGAACAAGTGTCGAGGATCACTATACTCCGGGAGGATCTTCAGAGCAAGCCATCGTTCAGGGAGTTACACCCCATGACACTTACCCTTGCTTCTACGAGTCGTCTGATGTGTTCCTTGATTCTAGGAACGAACCGGAGCCGAGTGAAAGCTCTGATGACGCTAGCACAGAATCGGAGCGCGCCTATTTTGATGCATTGTCCTCACTAAGTAGTGAGTCTGACTCTTCACAAGAGAGCGCGCCACCTGAACACGAGCTAGACCTAGCTGACAAGAAAGAAGCCAAACTCATGCAAGCTGATGAAGTAGAAGGAGCGGCGCCTCTTCAGGTAGAACTTAAACAATTACCTCCGAATCTAAGGTACGCCTTTTTGGGTAACAAATTAACTTTCCCGGTGATAGTAAACTCCCACCTCGCGCCAGACCAACTTGAAAAACTCCTAGACGTTCTTAGGAGCCATAAAGATGTCCTGGGATACACTATCTCCGATCTAAAAGGGATAAGCCCTAGGCTTTGCACGCACAGGATCCATTTGGAGGATACCGACGCCACCTCCATAGAGCCTCAAAGGCGGTTAAACCCGAACATGAAGGAGGTGGTTAAAAAGGAAATCCTAAAATTGCTAGAAGCCGGTATAATTTATCCTATCTCAGACAGTAGATGGGTTAGCTCCGTTCACGTCGTCCCCAAGAAAGGGGGGATGACTGTCATAAAAAATGAAAGAGGTGAGCCCATATCTACGCGCACCGTCACGGGATGGCGAATGTGCATTGACTATAGGAAACTCAATAAAGCCACTCGAAAGGACCATTACCCATTGCCCTTCATTGATCAAATGCTTGAACGCCTTGCAAAACATAAATACTTTTGCTATCTAGATGGGTATTCGGGATTCTTCCAAATCCCTTTGCATGAAGATGACCAAGAGAAGACAACTTTCACTTGTCCCTATGGCACCTGTGCCTACCGTAGGATGCCGTTTGGCCTTTGTAATGCTCCCGCCACCTTTCAGAGGTGTATGACGTCCATATTTTCCGATTACATTGAAAACATTATAGAAGTTTTTATGGATGATTTCTCGGTTTATGGAAGTGAGTTTGACTCTTGCTGGGAAAATCTTACTAAAGTCCTAAAAAGGTGCCAACAAAACAATCTCACTCTCAATTGGGAGAAGTGTCACTTCATGGTCACGGAAGGTATAGTTCTCGGACACCTTGTCTCCTCGAGAGGAATTGAGGTAGATAAACCAAAGATTGAGGTAATCGAGAAACTCCCTCCCCATATTAATGTCAAGGGCATTAGAGGCTTCCTTGGTCACGCGGGGTTTTACCGCCGCTTCATCAAGGATTTCGCCTCGATTGCCCGACCACTTACTTCTTTGCTCGCTAAAGATATCCCTTTTATTTTTTCAGGTGAATGCTTACAAGCCTTCAACGCCTTGAAGGAAGCACTAGTCTCCGCGCCCATCATACAACCACCGGATTGGAGCCTCCCTTTTGAGCTAATGTGTGATGCTAGCGACCAAGCCATTGGAGCGGTGTTGGGACAAAGAAAAGATAAGAAGCTTCATGCGATATACTATGCGAGCAAGACATTGGATGACGTGCAGAAAAACTACACAACTACCGAGAAAGAGCTTCTAGCGGTCGTCTATTCCATAGAGAAGTTTCGCTCCTACCTCCTCGGTTCCAAGGTGATTGTCCACACCGACCACGCGGCATTGAAGTATCTTTTAAACAAGAAGGAGGCCAAACCTCGGTTGATTAGGTGGATACTCTTGTTGCAAGAATTCGACTTAGAGATCAGAGACAAGAAGGGTACGGACAATGTCGTGGCGGATCATCTATCTAGGCTCATTCGCGACAAGGAGGACGAAAGTTTGCCTATCGACGACACGTTCGTGGATGAGAGGCTATATGCCACAAGGACCGGAGAAGTCCCTTGGTACGCGGACTTCGTCAACTACTTGGCTTGTGGAATTAAACCGCATGGGATGCCCACGCATCAAAAGAGGAGATTTCTTCATGAAGTTCGTAGCTATTTCTGGGAGGATCCATACCTCTTCAAGATATGCAAGGATAGCATCATTCGGAGGTGTGTTTCTAAAGAGGAGGCGAGATCCATCATTTTGCATTGCCACGGTCTAGCATGCGGAGGACATCATGCCACCTCTAAAACTACCGCTAAGATTTTGCAGAGCGGGTTCTTCTGGCCGACAATGTTTAAAGACACCCACGACTTTGTAAAGGGGTGCGATAGATGCCAACGGACCGGGAACATCTCCAAGCGCAATGAGATGCCAATGAGGCCCATCCAAGAAATTGAGCTTTTTGATTGTTGGGGAGTAGACTTCATGGGACCATTTCCGTCGAGCAATGGCAACAAATACATCCTATTGGCCGTCGACTATGTCTCCAAATGGGTGGAAGCAATCGCCACCCCTACTAATGATGCAAGGGTCGTCTCCAAGTTCTTCAAGCAAAATATCTTCCCGCGCTTTGGAGTGCCGCGTACCTTGATAAGCGACGGGGGAGCCACTTCATAGAGAACAAGTTTGAAGCCATGCTAAAGAAGTACGGGGTAAACCATAGAGTTGGCATGGCATATCACCCCCTGACAAGCGGCCAAGTGGAAGTCTCAAATAGAGAAATTAAGCAAATTCTTGAAAAGACGGTGGATCGATCTAGAAAGGATTGGTCAATGAAGCTAAACGATGCTCTATGGGCATATCGCACGGCCTTTCGCACTCCCATAGGCACCACACCGTTCCGACTCGTTTATGGGAAAGCTTGCCACTTACCGGTAGAGTTGGAACACCGCGCATATTGGGCCATTAAGACCTTTAATTATGATTACAAGAGTGCGGCGGTAAGGCGACTTTTAGACATCAACGAGCTTGATGAGATAAGAAGAGACGCCTACGAAAGCTCAAGAATTTACAAAGAAAGGACCAAGATTCTCCACGACGCCCGCATAACCGTCACGGACTTCAAAGTAGGAGACAAGGTCTTGCTCTATAATTCCCGGCTCCGACTATTTCCCGGTAAGTTGAGGTCACGTTGGTCCGGACCTTTCACCATCAAGCACATACAGCCGGGAGGAGCTTTCGAGTTGGAAAGCAAGGACGGTTCCACATTCAAAGTAAATGGTCAGAGGCTCAAACACTATTCCGAGGGAGTCCCGACGGGCGAAACCAATAGAATATATTTGCTTAAGGGACGGCCGGATGATCTTTCATACCTCCTTGATGAGGTAATTGAGGAGGCGACCCCCCACTCGATTGGCGCTCTTTTCGATGAGGATTTCGAGGAAGGCCCGGATTTAGGCCAAGATGAGAAGATAGATGATTCCCCCGACTTCTCCGCTGAAAATGATGAAGGCGACGCTGATGTCGCAAGGATTCGAGAGCTCTGCAAGCTCTCGAAATTAAAGTCTCCGAAGAAAGCTCCGTCGATACGGAAATCGGCGTCACCGGTGAAGCCGTTGACCGGAGCAACCGCTAGCTTGGGGGAGCCTCCCCCTAACACTATTCGAGACGGGAGACCACCGAGGGAGAACACGCCGCCGCATCTTCCGAACCCAAGCGTGCTCCCCGGAAAGTTTGATGGGTGCATCTCATATGCACCGAACATCCCGCATTAATTGAAAATCATAGGGGGTCGAGCTCACAACCTTAAACGAGCGCTTGTCGGGAGGCAACCCGACGGTTATTGCTTTATTTTTACTTTTTCTTTATTTTTGTTTTAGAAATTTTTAGTGTTTTGAGTCGTTCGCCCAAAAATTTTGTGATAACGGGTCCTATTTTTCTTGACAGGAGAGGAGATAGGCAAATCCATCATGAGGAGGATGAACGAGACGACGAGGAGCGCCCCAGGAAGACGCTCTATGCTTAGGAGTAAGATGAAATCGACTAGAGGAAGAAAGACAGAGTTTAGAGCCCAAACGAAGACAAACGGCAGAAATTAAGGCTCACTCGGCCGAGTATACTAGTCACTCGGCCGAGTACACAAGTTCGTCCGGCCGAGCCGCTCACGAACGAGGGAAGTCTGCTGTACCCAACTCTCTGTTTATTTTCTTGAATTCAGTATAACTGCTACTCAGCCAAGTATATATTTTCACTCGGCCGAGTAAAACAGATACGCTCCTAAGGCGAGTCTTACCGAGTAGCTTGAGCCACTCGGCCGAATGGACTTACTCCACTCGGCCGAGGCTGGCAAAGCCACTCGGCCGAAGCGTAAGCGGGGAGGATATTACCATTGATCTCACTCGGCCGAGTGACCTAGTCACTCAGCCGAGTCGTAACTTTTATTATATAAGGAGCCGAAGGGGGGCACGTTTTTCGAAACGCAAACGCCCGACCCTTCAGCTCCTCTCGCCCGTTCCCCTCGCTAGCGCCCCCACTCGCCTGACCGACCGTCACCTCGCCGCCGCTCGGCCAGCCACCGCCGGCCGAGCACCCGCCGCGCCGCGCCCGAGTCGCCACCGGCGGCCGCCGCTCCGACCACCTCCGGTATAGCCTATTTCGCCCTTTTCTCCTCTTTTTGTGTATTTTTCGAGGATCCATGTGTTAAACGACCCCCAACCCCTAATCAATTTCTATATCTATCTATTATACCCCTAATGCTCCATACGTTTTGAATATTACCCGCTGATATCGCCATTTCATGTGCAGGTTGTTTTTGGGAGCTTAGGGGAGCCCAGGGGAGCTTCTACGGACTGAATTGGGCTTCGCAGAGGCGCTATCTTCGCACTCTTCTTTCGTTGCCGCTGCCTCCACCTCCACTTCTCACCAGCCGGTGCCCCGGCCTCACACTGAGCCCATGCCCACATTTGCAAGCGCAGCGCCTTTCGTTCCCTTCCCCGCTGAGCCCGTCACATACGCGACCCGAGTACGCCAGCCACGCCCTGCACAGCCCCGACCGGTGCGTTCCTCTGCACCACCTCCCCCTGACACTGTACTTCAGAGCATTCGTGCTCTAGAGGGGGCGGTGAGTGGTCTCAGAGCCGACCTTAGGACCCTGTCCTCCACCGTCTCTGCGATGGCTGACCGCTTCGACCTACTCCCGCAGATTCACTACTGTCTTACCCAGGTCCTGGAGCGTCTCCCCTGCGTACCCCCACCCACCCAGCAGGTTCCCACCCACACTTCCACACACACTCAGCCTGCTACCACTTCCACATCCACCCCCGCTCAGCAGCCTGTCCAGCCACCACCACCACTTCCGCCTCAGGACGGAGACGGTGCAGCACCACCTTCTTAGGCACCCTTGATGCCATCGATTCTTTTTGCCGTTGTGCTGCCCGTCTCTGCTGGGTCCTGATGCATTTTTGTCCACCCCCCTCCCCTCACTTATTTTGGGTTTCTCACTCAGATCGTATCCTTATATATCTTTTTGGGAGAGAGGGAGAGTTTTTGGTGCCCCACATATATATCTGTATCACTCCTTTCTTTGCATGCATCATGTCCGCACCATATTTTTCATTTCTTTATTTTTCTTTTCACTTTTTCCTCATGCATGCATCCTCACTTGCCCCTCACATTTCTTGTCTCTCGGTGTGCCACACGTTGCACATTGAGGACACTGTGCCATTTAGCTTGGGGGAGTGAGTTCTCACGTTCTTTTTCGATTTGCCACCTTTATTTTTAGTTTTTCACGCCATTCTTCGCTTTTGCACTTATTTTTCACCATTTTTCTTTTATTTTTCCATGCATCACGTTTCTCTTATTTTTCTGTGTGCCGCATTGTAAATAGTTCTATTTTCCCTTTATCTTTATTTCTTTCTTTTTCATCTCATGCCAGAGATGACTTTTCTGTGATGATGATGACGTGGAGTTAGCTTATTCTATATGCATGCTATATTTGTCATGTCTTAGATTTTATTTTTGATATCATATGCTATGACTTGCCTTGCATCTAGAGATAGTAACCCACACTTTTTCCACATGAAAATGGATGAAATTTTAATATTAGCTTAGTCTGAATATTCATATGTATGCTATCACAGAAAACACACCAAGATTCACGCATTGAATGCCTATATCTGGAGTACTGATTTCTTTTCCTATATCACTTCTATATGCATGAATTGTACACTTCGCTTCAGGATGATTGAATGATGTTAGCTATGATAAATCTGGATTAGTTAGCTTTTTTGTGATCGAAACTGAGTAGATTAGATTACCCAGCTGAAGTTGTCGTGCATGTCTTATAGAGTGAGCCGAGTGATATACTTATTTCTTTCTCCACAAATCTTGAACATCATTTCTCTACTTTTAAAATCATTGGTGAATCTCCCCTTAGCGATTCTATTATATGGCATTTCCCCCGCTATTAGTTCCTAGCTCCAAATTTCTTATTCAAAAAAAAGAGAAAAGAGAAAATATTCTTGTATATCATTGTCTCTCTTTGAGTTGGGATCGTTGTGTATATATGCTATTGCTTCAAAAGAAAAAAAAAGAGAAAAGAGGAAAAATCCTCAATAAAGGATCCCATCTCACTTTCTTTCTTTCTCTTCTCTTTTCATTACTTTTGGAGCTTTATAAAAATGGGGATGTAAATATTTTTTATGCCACCACGCTTATAGATAAGCTTGGGGGAGGGGATCCATTGATGTGTGAGAGAGTGACTACTTGACGTTGCACGACAACCTAGGCTAAGTAATATTCTATACTCAATGAGATTATTTCTAGATTTACGAAATCCAGAAATCTAAGCCTAGCACTCATTTCATGAAATCCATACTTTTCTATTCTCTCTATTCTATAGTGTGATACTCTTATACTCCGGATAGAAAGCATTCAATTGAAAAGTGTGTGATCTGTGATTTGTATACCGCTTTAAATGATTCAGACGATGTTAATTATAAAATTATTCCGTTTTTCATGATTATATTGTTGTTCGTGGGTTTTCTATTTCTATTTGCACTATTATACTATGATATCAAAATAAAATTCTTTGACATGTGTTTTTCGTTCAGTGCATGCTATATGAGTAAGCGGAACCCACGTCCTGAGGAAATGATCTAGCAGCCTACCTCTTCGTTTCTTTCTTTCTTCTTTATTTTTATTTCGTCTTTCATTCTTCTCCGTTTTTCATTTTTCACTTTTTGCCGTTTTCGTTTTCCGAATCCACCGGGTTCGCCTTTTACTTATCTTCCTCGAGGACGAGTAAGAGGCAAGCTTGGGGGATTTTGATCACTCCTTATTTTACACTTTTTTCCCGCATGTTTGCATGCCATTTAGATCGCCTAAATCATGTTTTTCACGATATATCGACGATATTGCGATGCTTTTCACGATTTGTTGTTTTTGTCGCATTTCAGGCGATTTGGCGCGATTTGGAGTGATCTCGAGATGCGCTTACTCTAGACGGTCACCGACGACCTCCCCGAGGGGTATTTTGCTGTTGGAGAGGAGCGGAAGAAGAACGGACGTCGCAGGAGCGACGAGGAGGCCAAAATAAGCAGATTGGGCATTTTTTGTGTCCCACTCGGCCGAGTGGAGGAGCCACTCGGCCGACCAGCGAGACACCGCTCGGCAGACCAGATCAGACACGATTTCTATGTGCACTCGACCGAGCGACGGAGACCACATCGGCCGAGTGACGACATCTCGTCCGCCCGAGTGGCGCCCAGACGAAGCCCTTCAAAAATCGCCATGTTACTGTTTTTCGGCTGCCTGAGCTTCAGAAGACCCACTCGGCCGAGTGGATAATCCCGACCGCCCGAGTACCATGAAGCCATCGGCCGAGTGACGACAACTCACTCGGCCGAGCAGCCCCCGAAGTGAAGACCCCTGAAGATCGAGACTTACTGGAAAATTACAGGGTTTTCACTCGGCCGAGCGACTTTTGTCACTCAGCCGAGTGCGACGCGCTGCCTGTAGCGAAAATTGCGGAAAACAGGCTGCGCAGGGGTATTTTGGTCACAGTTTTTGGACGATTTTGGGGGCTATTTAACCCCTGTTTTTACCCTAGTTTTAGGGAGCTTCTTCTTAGATTTTTGGCAGTTTTTTAGATTAACTTTTTAGCTTTATTTTTGAGATTGGAGAAGAGACAAAATTTGATTTTTGTTGGAATAATTGAAGAACTCCATTGGTTTGTCTTTCTCTTCTCTAAAAAATTCTATTTTTATTGCATATCTCAATATTGTGATGAATTCTATTGCTTATTTCATTGTTTATTTTTGTGATCTTGCTATGAATTGTGAGTAGTCGCCACGTCTCGGGGCGTGGGGATGAACCCTACAAGCCCAATTTCATATTTGTGATGAATTGGTAGGAATTTTGCTAGAATTGATATCTAGGGATTAGATTGGGATCAATTTACTACGGATAGCTAAGAGTTCATACCGATTGGGATTTGCAAGAGATTAGATCCCAATTTGATAGGAAACCCTAGAAATCCGAATTGGGTTGGAATCGAATTTCCGTAGTATCGGTTTGCAAGAGATTGGACCGATACTAGGGTTTCTGGTTCCAATTCCACGCCAATACCCGTTTGCAAGAGATTGGACGGGTAGGAACTATCCCAACCTAGATCGCGAGCCGAGTTTGCAAGAGATTGGGCTCGGTGCGCGATTGGACGATGATGTTGATCCTAATGCTAGCTTCCCTAGGGTAGGGTTTGCAAGAGATTGGACCCAAACCTAGGATAGCTATATACCGGCAACAGCGCGAGAGCGTGAGCTTGGTTCTACATTCAGTTGCAACTAGTTCATCCAAAATCTTATTCTAGCGATTTTGATACCGATGAACCACATTCATGAAATATGGTGAGTAGCGGGAATTCCCCATTCCCTAGACGTTCTTTATTTGATTTGATATTTCCACACTTTGTCTGACGATTGTGACAGGATCGCCAAAGGCAAATCTTTCTTCTTAAATAGCCAGGTTGATTGGAACAAGCACGGTCATTCGTCCTCCCTGTGTTCGATATCCCGCTCGCCGCTATACCGTGCGCTTGCGGTAAAACTACAACCGTTGCTCCGGGTGTGTATCCGGGGTGCGATCAAGCCTCCCGCCCAGCCAGCCCCGAGGAGGGAGATAGCGATTGGGATCTTAGCTCCCTGGATGATGAGCCTGCCAGCACTTCCATTGCTTCCACCACCACACCACTGGTGAGCACTTCTATCCTTACTTCTGTCAGTGACACCACCACCACCACCCTACCTGAGACCTCTGGGGCTGTCCACACCTCTACCCCTGAGGTCACCGCCACACTTTCCTCCGTGCCCATATCTGAGGGCACGTCTATTTCTTTTTCTCTTGCGCCTACCGCCTCGCCCATTTTGGAGCCTGCCCCCACCAGTTATGTCCCTACCCTATCAGTTTTTGCCAGCACACTATCTGCACCCGTGGACCCCAGTCCTTTCGATGATATCTTTTCGGAGTCCATAATTACTCTTCCTGCCACCACTACTGTATTCATCGAGAGCATCGTGGTTTCTGTCACCACTTCTGCTGCCATGACGACTCCAGTTTCTGATGTCGCTGCTTTGACCCCTGCACCAGATCTTGGATCCATTCCATTCCCATCCTCTGCCGAGATCCATCTAGGCCACCCTCTCCCGATTTTACTGTCAGACCTCGTGCAGCACATGCACGAGGCCGTGTTGAGAGAGGTGCATCTAGGGGCACATGTCTACCACTTGACTCCTGCCTCACTGACGCACGCTTGACAGTGGTGGAGGACGAGGTTGCTGGTTTAAGGCGTGACTTTACCACCCTCACCCGCTCGGTCGCCACCCACCACGAGTCAGTGAGCTAGGACATTAGTGACATTCTAGATATTTTGAGGACACAACGTGCACCACCTGTCATACTAGCACCTGCTCCTTCGGTCACACATGCACTACTCACCGACCCAATTTCTCAGGCTTCTGTAGGGCCTATCACACTTTCTGTTGAGCCGGCTGCACCGTTAGCTGACCCGCCTACCGGCCCACCTGTTGACCCGCCTCTTGTTCCATCTTCTGGTCCTCAGCAACGAGACCCATCACCACCTCCAGAGCGTGGTGCCCCTGCTTGATTATTATTTTTGCTCATGTTCTCCACCTCATCCATATTTTAGTGCCCATCTGTCCTTTTGGGGCCTTACACATGCTTAGCTTGGGGGAGGACCCATCATCATCCATTTGAATATCATTCATTCCATCATTGCATCATCTGCTTGCTTGTACATATTCTAGGCATTAGGACATGCACCTGCATTTTTCCTTTTCATTTGTATAATTTCATTTTTTACTTTTACTTTTTTATTATTACCCACTCGTCCCACCTAGCATCATTTCCCGCATTGAACGCGTGTTCTCAGCAGTGAGGACACTGCTGTGTTTAGCTAGGGATGAGCGCTATCGCTTTTTATTTTTATTATCTATACTGTTTCTTTCATTTTACCCCTTCTTATTTTATTTTCCACCCATTTTCTACCATTTTAGCATCATATTGTCCATATTTTGGGTATGCTTGCATGCTTGTTTTATTTTACCTTTCCACCTTTCTTTTTCATTTTATGATATATATATTCCATATAATGATATCTCGTATAGCTTTAGCAGCTATCGCGATGCTTATTACTCTTGCCATGCTACTTAGAGTATTTCAGTATCTTGCTATCCATGTGCTTGCAAATATATTTCTTTTGATGACTCCTCTAAGTAAATGCATGACATTTATTGAACCTAAATGTATGGATTAGTGTTTAGTATGCTTTTATTGGAAATGCACCAAGATTCACACATGATTAGCATATCTGAAACATCAGTTTTATTGTCTTATTCACCTTCTGTTACATGCCTAATATGATTGTAAACTTTACTGATTGACTTCACTATTTGTTGAAATGATTGAGAATATACATGCTTACATTTGAGTTTTAGTTGATGTATTATCTTATTGAACCATTTGTGCACATCTTAAAGTGAACCGAGTGTTACATTATATTTCTTTCTCCACATATATCTTTATTTCTCTACAAGTCACTTGAGTTTACCCCTTGCAGCTACTTATACCGCGTCTATTCCCAAAAATCCCTTGCAAAAGAAGAGTTAGCTCCAAAAAGTACAAAAAGCCAAAAAGGAGCCAAAAACCAAAAATACAAATCATATTGCTCCTACAAAAATCCAAAAAGAGAGAAAAATGAGAAACGAAAACAAAAAAACGAAAGAAAAAATGTTTCTCTACCTCATTATTGGAGCCACTTTTATACTTGGGAAAACCATGGCAAAATCCCCTTTTCCCCTATTATTTTCCTTTCGATGCGACGCCTCAAGCTATGTAACACCCCGCTTCCCAAAAGACGCTGGAAGCAAGAATGTTACGAGGTCCGCATGAACTGGAGCGGTGAAGCTCGAGTTCAATAAGCGTCTGTGATAAAAACACAAAGCATGTCCTTGCATGCATTTCAGAACAATAAGAAATACCCATAAATTAAAGCCACATCCAGAATTAAAAATGTCCATACATGAAATTAAGCGTCAAAGCCACAGCTGGGCCAATAGTACCAACAACAGGAAACATACACTAAACAACAACTGAAAGTAAAGCTAAGGAAAACGGCAATGGTGAAGGTCCCTAGTCCTCTACAAGGAGAGATTTGACGTCTACGGCGAACTCCTGGCTCTCCAAGTCAGTCATCTCGAAAGGATCCTCCTGGTACTCAAGCTCGGGACCTGACATATATCCAAAAACATGAATGTATGTCAGCAAGGGTCTGCAAGAAGAGGTTAGAAAACCCAAGGCAAGATATACGAAATAATATTGAATTTAAGAAGCATTAATAATTTATACGAGATGTCAACAACAAGTTTAAATATGCCAGTTCTAAGTGAAGTAAAGTAGAGCATTCCTAACATGCAGTTCTAAACAGTTTAAGAAGTAAAGTAAGGCATTTCTTTTGATTTATTAGCATGTCAATTTAACTGAGACAACAATAGTAATTCCAAGTTTCGTGTCAATATTTCATATCTCTCATAGGGTTCACGCCTTTAGGTCGTGATGAGTGGATCGTTCTTCTCACGGGGGTTTTACCGTGATTGATGCTACCCCACCGCATGCGGGTGGTGCTCTTGAAGAAAGGACCCCTTCATATGCCTAGTTACCGCTCAACCCTAACCCTACCCCAGATTTGTGCTAGAACACGAGCTAGCCTAGTCGACTCACACGACATCACGAAGTCACGATTTTGCCTTCGAGGCGCACGATTTCACGATGACACTCATTTGTTAAACATTCCAAAAATGGCCAGACAAGATATGGACCAATTTAATAATGTCATCATTTCTTTTTATACAACATTTCCAGTGAGTAAAAGGGGTGTTGAACAATATTTACAATAATTGAAAAAAGAGAGTGCTGAACATGTGGATTTAATGAACATGTTACGGAAACTAATTTTCTTCCCCAATGTTCAAAATTGAAGTATATCAAGTTATATGTCGATGGGTCACATTTTTAGTCCAGAACATCATGGTATTAATTTCATGCGTCATTTCATACGTAGATTTCGAGTTATACAGTTTTAAACGAAAATGACCAAAAGGGCATCCAACTTCAAAATTTCATATTAAATTGTACACTTGCCTGATTTCAGCGTTCTTGGTGTCGTTGGATTCGTCTCAACAGGTACTACGTACGGTAAGATTAGTTCGCTGGTTTGATAAAACATACAATCAGATCAGATCCTTTTTGATCATAACCACGTTATAAAAAGTTCCTACGACGTCTAATAGTCCGTTTTTCATTAGGTTCTCTACATTACGGTATGGGTTGGAGATTAATGATAGGTTTACTAACTTTTTACGTAGTGAAGGGCAGCGACGGCATGGTGAAGGGTAGCGACAGATCTGAACGACGTCTACGGACTGAGTTCTCATCACAGCAGTGAGGGAATCTACAAGTGGGCAGATCTGGCCATGGGGGTTGCAGCGTCCGGAGAAGAGGGCAGCGGGGTCTGCATGGCCTGGAGCGTGGTCAGAGGAGTGCTGTCGAGTTGTGAGACAGCGAGGAGAGGTCCGGCGGCTGTGAAGTCTGAGCATGGGTCACAGGTGGCCGGAGGGGACAAAACGAAGAGGGGGAGAGCTCATGCATGAGATCTGGGTGTGGAGGGGTGGTGGTCGCGAGTTTAGGCAGTTCTGGGCGGTGGTGCTGGGTTGCGCGTGGTTGCCGGCGACAGGGGGAAGGCCGGATGGCGACTGTACAGGGGAGGGGGACGGAGCAAAAGGGTTAGGGTGCTGGCGGAGGGTTTGCATGGCCTGGACAAGAGAGGGGGTCTAGGGTTTTGGGTAGTGTAACGGCCGGTATTTTTCCTACGCGTGTAATTTATTGTGTGTGCCCGTATCTTTGCTCGATCGTCCGGATGTGTTGTGCGCGAGTTCTTTGTGTGTCGACGCGAGCGCGTCTCGGATGACTTTTAATTTTCACGGCGTGATTAATTAACCTTAACCCTGATTAACTGCACTAATTACGCTAATTAAAATATCCCAAAACAAATATTGATTAAGCCCTAATCCTAATTAAGTTGCTAATTAACCTACCCTATTGACTCCACCTCCATCTGTTGGTGAGATCCAACAACACTATTCAATCCATCCCCCACCTACAGCTATCTCTCCTTCAATATGCTCCCCTCATTGTTCCTATAACAGCTACGACAACAACGACACCAGGGAAAAACCACCATCGTCTTCCTCGACCTTCTGCAAAACAAAACTTCTCCAATACAAACCAGCAAACAAATCTATTCACCTTTCCAAACTCAAAATTCAGTTCCCAACATTCTCAACACAAATCAGCCCTCAAACACCCACACCAAAACTGAAACCCAAATCAATCCCCAATTCAAAATAGAAATTAGATCAATATAGCAAGAGAGGAGATCTGTGATTAAAAGAAATCCAAACCCCCCAACATTCAGATCTGAACCCTCTTCTTCCATTCTTCTTCTTCTTCCTTCCTCTTCCCTAGGCCGGCACCACCCTCAGCCCTCACCTGAAGCTGCCGCCGTCGCCTTCAGCTCGCGCGCGCCGCCCAGTAGGCAAGCCGCCGCCGCCGCCGCCGCCCAGGAGCGCGCGCCACCGCCGTGCGCTGGAGGCCGCCGCCTGGGCTGCCGGAGGACGCGCCTGGAGCCGCCGCCGGCCGGTCTTCGCCCATCCTCCCTCCTCCGCGCGATGGTGAGGCCCCCTCCCTTGGTTGCGCGTGGATTTCCCTTGTTGCCTAACTGAAAAAAAAGGAAAAAAAACAATGAACAGAAGAAGAAAGGAAAGAGGAGACGCAGGTTGACAGGAGGAGTAAAGGAGGAAGTTGATTTAATGAAAAACATAATAGAAATAGAGGACCTGTGGGTTAATAAAAGAAAGGTATTAAAAAGAAGGGTGACCTGAGCCTTAGTAAATAAAGAGAAAGGACCTGAGCCTTAGTAAATGAGAAAGAGTGACAGAGAGAGGTTGAGTGAATAAAATTAGTTGACAGCCTTGTTTATTAAAGAATAAAAAAAAATTTGTATGGTGACAGCCTGGCTTAGTGTAATAAAAAGAGAGGATAATATCATGTTATTATTATATTTACCCTTAGTCAGGCTTAGAAATAGTACGGTTGCGTATTGAATGATGGTAGATAGGGTTAGAATTATATCATGTTAACTGTTACCCATACCCTTAGTCAAGTTAGATGGTAGTAATATTTAATGCCATGTTAACCCATGTAAATAGCTTAAGTTAAGTTACTAATAGATCTGTTATTAGCTTATTAATTTTAATGTTTATTTCAGCATGTATTAACTTTGTAAATAATGTTAGAAGGAGGAGAAAGTTTTGACATGTTACCCCCTTAGTCAAGTTAATAAATACCATGTTAAGCCATGTAACTGGATTCGTGAGTTAATTAGGTTAGTTAATTAAGTTGTTGTTAATATTAGTTAGTGAAATTTTAAATGTTAATTGGTTCGTATAATTTAAATTCAGCAAGTTAATATTGTGAATTGATTAACTGAAACAGAGAACCGGAAATACCGACACGCAATACCCGTCCAAACGAACTCACAACTGATACCACCGGAAACAGGCAAGTGATACTTGCCAGTAATTATTTAGGCCATGTTTTAGGCCAATTTGTGTAGTTGCGTAAAAGAGACTAGGCGGTGAAATGATAGTCGCCTAGACGACCATATTGATCTAGTTTGACAACGAAACTGGATCCGACACTTTTTACCTGTTTTCATTCATGCTGCCATGTCACGTTTACTTTCAATTAAATGTACGCACTTTAACTGCTCATTATATGTCATGCATCAAATTGTTCTATCGTGATTGCGTAGCACACGCTACAATAATTGTAACTATTGAGGCTAGGCACCTGCTTTTGCGGGCACAACCCTATGCCATATTGAAAAAAAACACTTCCTGGCTCGTGATCCAGAAGCGAGCACAGTGTTGTTGGGAAACCAACGCTCGATACACGTGGAGGGGTAGGGTTAAGCAATCACTTGAGCGTAGAAGTGTGCCCGTACAGCCACTTCAGCCAAAAGGCGTAAACCCTGTGCACATCGTGAATACAAGTTAATCGTGAAATCGTGAAATAGTGATTTGTAGCTTTCTGCTACGACGTGCTTAATTATTTTCATCTTGTTAATTTAATTGTTGCACTCTTTAAATGTCATGCCATATCATCATTGTAGAACTGCTAGTTGCATTATTTTATTTGTATCCTTGCACAAATGTTCTCCACTTCCCTTGGGAGACTTTTGCTGACATGTGCCCTTTTCTCTTTGGGTGTCACATGTCACGATTTGAGACAGAGCAGGTTGCTGAGGACGAGCAGTTCATTGACGCTGAGTTCGAGGTCACTGCTGAGACCGAGTTCGAGGACACGGGTGACCAGTCCTAGACTCGTTTGGAGTCTCCCCTTAGTTGTTACTTTCCTTAGTTGTTGTTAGGTTACGGTGCGTAGCACCTATCTCTCTTTGTTTTGTTTGGCCATGCTTTAGGCCTATTGTTCAGACTCGCACTTTTGTGACTATTCTGTGATGTAATATTTGTTGAATGTTGTTGGTGGATATTTTTCTTATCTGCTTTATTATTATTGTTGTTTCGTCGCAATGCAAGGACCTACTACCTTTCGAAATTTTTACAGACGCTTATCAGACTGCAGCTTCACAGCTCCACGTCTGAGGGGACCTCCTCACGTCTCGCCTTCCATATTAGGGAAGCGGGGCGTGACAGGTTTTAGTGGTGGCCCATGCAGGTCTCCTCTTTGCATCTGCGAAATATCGGAACAACAATGATGATAACAACATCCATTTAAATATTCATAACATTCGAGTCATGATTAAGTCTAATCTGAGCATTTTCTTGTCTTAGATGGCCGGTAGACGCATTACCCGAGGAGCTAGTAGTGGATCTGGATCTGGTGGTGGAGCAGGACATGGCGAGGATGCTGATAGAGAACCCACCACAAGGGAGATGATGAGGATGATGCAGCAGATGATGCACGTTCAGCAGGGCATGCTTCAGAATGCCCCTCGCTTCGAGCCGGGAGCGAAGCAGTTTCGGGAGCTGGGCCCGTCATATTTCACTGGGTCAGAAGGATCATTAGCTGGGGATGAATGGATGAAGAACACGGAGGATAACCTGCTTCTCTCGAAGGTTAACCCGGCTGGATGGGTTGACTTAGTGAAGAAGCAACTGAAGGACAATGCCCGCAGTTGGTGGGAGTCAGAAGAGCAGATGTTGGCAAAGCCTATCCCCTGGGCCACTTTCAAGATGAGATTTAATGATGAGTATTTCCCTCAAGCTGCCAAGAGGGAGCTGATGCAGCAGTTTATCAATCTGAAGCAAGGGAATCTGACGGTGGACCAGTACCACCAAGAGTTCATGAGGCTGAGTCGCTTTGCACCAAAGATGGTGGAGACTGCTGAGGATCGAGCTCAGAAATTCTTACAAGCTTTATCTTTGGAGCTGCAAAGTCTGATTTCCTCTTCGGACTTGGATTCTTACCAGAAGTTGTTGATAGCTGCCAAGAGGCAGGAGCTGATTGCCAATCAGAGGAGAGGACAGTATTCAGGTGCTGGGAAGAGGCCTATGGAGCAGGCCAGAGCTGTGGTTAGGCCTGGGTTCAAGCCTAATCAGCCCGTGCAGTTTAAGAGGCCAGGTGGGCCTACTCCGAAGTTGTGCCATTTTTGTGGCAAGGCTGGTCATGTGAAGGAGCAGTGTAGGAGATTCTTGGGCCAGTGCTTAGTTTGTGGTGACGCTACGCATGCATTGAAGGACTGTCCGAGAACTAAGCAACTGTGGAAGGCACCAGATGGAGTTCAGCAACAAAGAGCTCCAGTGGCTGCTGGACGTGGAGCACCTCTCATTCCCCAGAAGCAGGCTTTCCAGCAGGCTGTTCAGCCTAAGAGGCAAGCCTTCACGATGACTGCAGTGGAGGCTGAGACTGAGGACGGAGTTATTGCAGGTAACTTCTATACTAGTCTTCCTTATTTATGCATTATATTTGATTAGTTATATCCATGTTAATTTAGTTGCATATTACCCTTAGGTGTCATCTTAGTTTCATCTCACCCGGCCGTGACCCTGTTCGATTTTGGAGCTTCCATGTGCATCCTATCTCGGAAGTTCGTAGTCGAACACTCAATACCCACATATACACTTCCCAAGGGTTGGAACATTACAACTGGGAATGGTGTAGTGAAGGTTGCACTGGGATGTAGACCATGCCCGTTGGTGATTAGTGGACACGAACTATATGCTAATTTCATCGTCCACGACCTACCCAACTTTGATGCTATTCTTGGCATTGACTGGTTAGGAGCTTTTTATGCCACGATCGACTGTCACCGGAAGAAAGTGGTGTTCGAAATTCCCGACCATCCAGTGTTCGAGTTTGTCGGTGGAGGACGTTCGCTTGGACCTGTCAAGTTCCGAGCCCAGCCTTACCGATTGACCGTTGCATCTATGATTGCTAAGCCAGAGAAGCCTGCAGTAGTGAGAGACTTCGAAGACGTCTTCCCTGAAGACATTTCTGGACTACCGCCCGATCGAGCATTGGAGTTCGGCATCGATCTTATGCCAGGAGCGCAACCAATTTCGAAGGCGCCATACCGTATGGCTCCTGCAGAATTAGAAGAATTGAGGAAGCAGTTGGATGAGCTACTACAGAAGGGTTTCATTCATCCCAGCGTATCTCCCTGGGGTGCACCCGTCTGCTAGTGAAGAAGAAAGATGGCTCGAGGAGAATGTGTATTGATTATCGGGAGTTGAATCAGATCACAGTGAAAAACAAGTACCCGCTGCCACGTATTGATGATATCTTCGATCAGCTTGGTGGATCGAGGGTATTTTCGAAGTTGAATCTCCGGAGCGGATACCATCAAGTCAGAGTCAAGAAGGAAGATGTACTCAAGACTGCTTTTCGGACTAAGTACGGGCATTACGAGTTCGTTGTCATGCCGTTCGGTGTGACGAACGCTCCTGCTGTGTTCATGAATCTCATGAACCTTATCTTTTACGACTTCCTCGACAAGTTCGTGGTGATTTTCATAGACAACATCTTGGTGTACTCGAAGAGCGAGGAAGAGCATGCAGAACATCTGAAGATAGTGTTGGAGACGCTCCGTCACCATAGACTGTATGCTAAGTACAGCAAATGCGAATTCTGGCTAGATAGAATTGCATTTCTTGGGCATGTAGTATCGGGAGCTGGTATCTCAGTGGATCTGAAGAAGGTCAAAGCAGTCAGTGAATGGCATGCACCTCGATCAGCATCGGACATCAGGAGTTTCCTTGGATTGGCTGGATACTACCGCAGATTTATCAAGGATTTCTCGAGGATAGCTGAGCCGATGACGAGATTGACAAGGAAGGATGTTAAGTTCAGTTGGTCAGACTCTTGTGAGCAAGCTTTTTCTACCTTAAAGGAGAGACTGACTACTGCACCAGTTTTAGCTATTCCGGACAGAAGCGTAGGCTTCGAGATTTTCTGCGACGCATCGGGCAAGGGACTTGGATGCGTTCTGCACCAGCACGGTCATGTAGTCGCATATGCTTCACAACAATTGAAGATCCACGAGAAGAATTATCCGACTCACGACTTGGAGTTAGCTGCCGTCATCTTTTCTTTGAAGATTTGGAGGCATTTCTTACTAAGTGAGAAAGTGAAAATCTTCACTGATCACAAAAGTTTGAAATATATATTTACTCAGAAGGAGCTGAATATGAGACAGCGTAGATGGTTGGAATTGATGGCAGACTACGACATCGATCTTCAGTATCATCCAGGGAAGGTGAATGTCGTACCAGATGCCTTGAGTCGACTGCCCGAAGTGATGATTCTCACAGCTCAGTGGAGATTGCAGCAGGATCTACGAAGGATGAATGTTGAAGCTGTACTACTGGGAGTCACATCGTCGTTGATGAACATGCAGATTCAGTCGACGATTGTAGATCGAATCAAGATTGCTCAAACTGGAGATGCTAAATTGAAGAAGATCAGAGAGCAAGTCGAAGCAGGGCTTCGGACAGATTTTCTGATTCACGCGGATGGGTCTTTGAGATATGGTAGCAGGATCTGCGTACCTGCCAGAGATATAAGAGAGGAGTTGATGAATGAGGCTCACAGTTTGCCTTATTCTATTCATCCTGGAGGTACTAAGATGTACAAGGATCTTCGACAGAATTTCTGGTGGCATGGGATGAAGAGAAGTGTGGCACGTAGCGTTGCCAAGTGCCTCGTGTGTCAGCAAGTGAAAGCTGAACATCATCGCACTGCTGGACTATTACAACCTCTACCGATTCCGGAGTGGAAGTGGCAGCACATCACGATGGACTTCGTGACTGGCTTACCTCGGAGCACCAAGCAGAACGACGCGATCTGGGTCATAGTTGATCGATTGACCAAGTCCGCGCACTTTATACCTTTCCGAGTTGGGCAATCCACGGAGATATTAGCAAGGAAGTATATGGAGGTAATGACCTAACTCGTACCTTAATAGTTTCCTTCTAGTACTAGTCGTGATATGAATTATGTCGTGTAGGAGATCGTGCGCTTGCATGGAGTCCCTGTGAGCATTGTATCAGATCGTGATACGAGATTCACATCTCAGTTCTGGAAGAGTCTGCAAACCAATCTGGGTACCAGTCTGAAGTTCAGTACTGCGTATCACCCGCAGACAGATGGCCAGTCGGAGCGCACTATTCAGATATTGGAGGATATGTTGAGAGCTTGCATGTTGGACCTCAAGGGTTCGTGGGAGGATCACCTGCACCTGGTGGAGTTTTCCTACAACAATAGCTACCAGGCGAGCATTGGCATGGCGCCATTTGCTGCTCTCTACGGGAGGAAATGTCGATCGCCACTGAGTTGGGATGACATCGGTGATAGAGAGATCTTGGGGCCAGAGATGATAGTAGAAGCAGTTGATGTTGTGCGAGATATCAGGGACAAGCTTCGGATCGCTCAGGACCGTTATAAGCATTGGGCAGATGCTAAACGGCGTCCTCTGGAGTTTCAGCCAGGAGATCATGTGTTCCTGAAGATCTCCCCGAATCGTGGAGTAATCCGCTTCGGAAAGCGAGGCAAGCTTAGTCCGAGATTTATTGGACCTTTCGATGTGCTGGAGCGAGGTGGAGAGGTAGCATATCGCTTAGCTTTGCCACCGTCCTTAGTGGGAGTACATGACGTCTTTCATGTGTCCCAGCTCCGTCGTTATATCAGCGACCCTTCTCATGCCATGGACTACTCAGAGATCACAGTTCGACCAGATCTGACATACGAACAGCAACCGGTAGAGATCTTAGATCGACGTCAGAAAGTTTTCAGGACCAAGACTGTTGATCTAGTCAGGGTGATGTGGCATCGCGACTCGCCAGGAGAGTCAACCTGGGAGCGGGAAGATGAGATACGGGAGCGTTATCCATATTTGTTCCCTACTCTTTAGTTGATGAGAATTCCGAGGACGGAATTTTTCTTAAGGTGGGTAGAATGTAACGGCCGGTATTTTTCCTACGCGTGTAATTTATTGTGTGTGCCCGTATCTTTGCTCGATCGTCCGGATGTGTTGTGCGCGAGTTCTTTGTGTGTCGACGCGAGCGCGTCTCGGATGACTTTTAATTTTCACGGCGTGATTAATTAACCTTAACCCTGATTAACTGCACTAATTACGCTAATTAAAATATCCCAAAACAAATATTGATTAAGCCCTAATCCTAATTAAGTTGCTAATTAACCTACCCTATTGACTCCACCTCCATCTGTTGGTGAGATCCAACAACACTATTCAATCCATCCCCCACCTACAGCTATCTCTCCTTCAATATGCTCCCCTCATTGTTCCTATAACAGCTACGACAACAACGACACCAGGGAAAAACCACCATCGTCTTCCTCGACCTTCTGTAAAACAAAACTTCTCCAATACAAACCAGCAAACAAATCTGTTCACCTTTCCAAACTCAAAATTCAGTTCCCAACATTCTCAACACAAATCAGCCCTCAAACACCCACACCAAAACTGAAACCCAAATCAATCCCCAATTCAAAATAGAAATTAGATCAATATAGCAAGAGAGGAGATCTGTGATTAAAAGAAATCCAAACCCCCCAACATTCAGATCTGAACCCTCTTCTTCCATTCTTCTTCTTCTTCTTCCTTCCTCTTCCCTAGGCCGGCACCACCCTCAGCCCTCACCTGAAGCCGCCGCCGTCGCCTTCAGCTCTCGCGCGCCGCCCAGTAGGCAAGCCGCCGCCGCCGCCCAGGAGCGCGCGCCGCCGCCGTGCGCTGGAGGCCGCCGCCTGAGCTGCCGGAGGACGCGCCTGGAGCCGTCGCCGGCCGGTCTCCGCCCATCCTCCCTCCTCCGCGCGATGGTGAGGCCCCCTCCCTTGGTTGCGCGTGGATTTCCCTTGCTGCCGAACTGAAAAAAAAGGAAAAAAAAAACAATGAACAGAAGAAGAAAGGAAAGAGGAGACGCAGGTTGACAGGAGGAGTAAAGGAGGAAGTTGATTTAATGAAAAACATAATAGAAATAGAGGACCTGTGGGTTAATAAAAGAAAGGTATTAAAAAGAAGGGTGACCTGAGCCTTAGTAAATAAAGAGAAAGGACCCGAGCCTTAGTAAATGAGAAAGAGTGACAGAGAGAGGTTGAGTGAATAAAATTAGTTGACAGCCTTGTTTATTAAAGAATAAAAAAAATTTGTATGGTGACAGCCTGGCTTAGTGTAATAAAAAGAGAGGATAATATCATGTTATTATTATATTTACCCTTAGTCAGGCTTAGAAATAGTACGGTTGCGTATTGAATGATGGTAGATAGGGTTAGAATTGTATCATGTTAACTGTTACCCATACCCTTAGTCAAGTTAGATGGTAGTAATATTTAATGCCATGTTAACCCATGTAAATAGCTTAAGTTAAGTTACTAATAGATCTGTTATTAGCTTATTAATTTTAATGTTTATTTCAGTATGTATTTACTTTGTAAATAATGTTAGAAGGAGGAGAAAGTTTTGACATGTTACCCCCTTAGTCAAGTTAATAAATACCATGTTAAGCCATGTAACTGGATTCGTGAGTTAATTAGGTTAGTTAATTAAGTTGTAGTTAATATTAGTTAGTGAAATTTTAAATGTTAATTGGTTCGTATAATTTAAATTCAGCAAGTTAATATTGTGAATTGATTAACTGAAACAGAGAACCGGAAATACCGACACGCAATACCCGTCCAAACGAACTCACAACTGATACCACCGGAAACAGGCAAGTGATACTTACCAGTAATTATTTAGGCCATGTTTTAGGCCAATTTGTGTAGTTGCGTAAAAGAGACTAGGCGGTGAAATGATAGTCGCCTAGACGACCATATTGATCTAGTTTGACAACGAAACTGGATCCGACACTTTTTACCTGTTTTCATTCATGCTGCCATGTCACGTTTACTTTCAATTAAATGTACGCACTTTAACTGCTCATTACATGTCATGCATCAAATTGTTCTATCGTGATTGCGTAGCACACGCTACAATAATTGTAACTATTGAGGCTAGGCACCTGCTTTTGCGGGCACAACCCTATGCCATATTGAAAAAAAACACTTCCTGGCTCGTGATCCAGAAGCGAGCACAGTGTTGTTGGGAAACCAACGCTCGATACACGTGGAGGGGTAGGGTTAAGCGATCACTTGAGCGTAGAAGTGTGCCCGTACAGCCACTTCAGCCAAAAGGCGTAAACCCTGTGCACATCGTGAATACAAGTTAATCGTGAAATCGTGAAATAGTGATTTGTAGCTTTCTGCTACGACGTGCTTAATTATTTTCATCTTGTTAATTTAATTGTTGCACTCTTTAAATGTCATGCCATATCATCATTGTAGAACTGCTAGTTGCATTATTTTATTTGTATCCTTGCACAAAAGTTCTCCGCTTCCCTTGGGAGACTTTTGCTGACATGTGCCCTTTTCTCTTTGGGTGTCACATGTCAGGATTTGAGACAGAGCAGGTTGCTGAGGACGAGCAGTTCGTTGACGCTGAGTTCGAGGTCCCTGCTGAGACCCAGTTCGAGGACACGGGTGACCAGTCCTAGACTCGTTTGGAGTCTCCCCTTAGTTGTTACTTTCCTTAGTTGTTGTTAGGTTACGGTGCGTAGCACCTATCTCTCTTTGTTTTGTTTGGCCATGCTTTAGGCCTATTGTTCAGACTCGCACTTTTGTGACTATTCTGTGATGTAATATTTGTTGGATGTTGTTGGTGGATATTTTTCTTATCTGCTTTATTATTGTTGTTATTTCGTCGCAATGCAATGACCTGCTACCTTTCAAAATTTTTACAGACGCTTATCAGACTGCAGCTTCACAGCTCCACGTCTGAGCGGACCTCCTCACGTCTCGCCTTCCATATTAGGGAAGCGGGGCGTGACAGGTAGGCTGCCTCGTGCGTGAATGAAGGGAGGGCGGCTACTTGTTGCGTGGGGGGGGGGGGAGGCCTAGGGTAGGGCTTCTATAAGTAGCTTTAGGGTTTAGTTGTGGGGTTTAGTTGTAAAAGGTGGCGAGCAGCACATGAGCCACTTGTAGAGCCTAGGGTTTGTTTTTTAATACATGTAGGCTATTGTAAGCTGGTTTCAAAACGTGTGGGGCTGGTTCATTTGGGTTTAGTTATCTAAGGACAGGATTCATTATAAGTTATAATAGGAAAGATTTTGAAATTTTATTGATCAGATTTGATTTGTTATTAATGGGTTAATTAGTAGGAAATTAGGGGTTAATAAAGTCCATTTAATTATAGGTTTTAATAGGTTTCAATTTGGAAAGTTTTCAAAAATATTTGAATTTAAAAAGTTTTGAATTTTTAAAGTAATTATTAGATGAGATATTTCATATTAGAATTTTAAAAATAATAATAGTTAAAACGTATAAAGGTTAGTAGCTGATACGGGTATGAGGTATGATACGTCTCAACTACGGATACGAAGAAGATGTACAACACGAGAGAATACGAATAAAATGTATCACTAAAACTGGTCATTACATCCTATCCACCTTAAAGACAATTCCGCCCTCGGAATTCCTAATAATCACTGACCAGGAAACAAATGTGGGTAACTCTCTCTCATCTCATCTTCTCTCTCCCAGGTGGACTCTCCTGGTGAGCCATGTCGCCACATCACTCTAATAAGATCGACAGTCTTGTTCCTGAGTGTCTTTTGACGCTTGTCAAGAACCTACACTGGCTGTTGGTCGTACGTCAGATTCGGGCGCACTATAATCTTAGAGTAGTCCACAGCGTGAGATGGGTCGCTGATATACCGACGGAGCTGAGACACATGGAAGACATCGTGAACTCCCTCTAAAGATGGTGGCAAGGCTAAGCGGTAAGCTACCTCGCCAACTCTCTCCAAAACATCGAAGGGTCCTATGTATCTCGGGCTGAGCTTCCGCGTTTTCCAAAGAGAGTCACTCCTCGATTCGGGGATATCTTCAGGAATACATGGTCTCCCGGCTGAAACTCTAGAGGACGTCGTTTAGCATCTGCCCAATGCTTATAACGGTCCTGAGCGATCCGAAGCTTGTCCCTGATATCTCGCACAACATCTACTGCTTCAACAATCATCTTTGGTCCCAGTAGCTCTCTATCTCCAATGTCATCCCAGCTCAGTGGCGATCGACATTTCCTCCCGTAGAGAGCAGAGAATGTCGCCATGCCAATGCTCGCCTGATAGCTGTTGTTGAAGGAGAACTCCACCAGATGTAGATGATCCTCCCATAAGCCCTTGAAATCCAGCTTGCAAGCTCTCAGCATATCCTCCAAAATCTGAACGGTCTGCTCTGACTGGCCATCCGTCTGCAGGTGATACGCAGTGCTGAACTTCAGACTGGTACCCAGATTGGTCTGTAGACTCTTCCAGAACTGAGACGTAAACCTCGTATCTCGATCTGACACAATGCTCATAGGGACTCCATGCAAGCACACGATCTCCTACACAATATAATTCACATCTCTATTGGTACTAGAAAGGGAATTACGAAGGGATGAGTTGGATCATTACCTCCATATACCTCCTTGCCAGTATCTCCGTGGATTGTCCTACTCGGAATGGTATAAAGTGCACAGACTTGGTCAATCGATCAACGATGACCCAGATTACATCATTCTACCAGTCACGAAGTCCATCGTGATGTACTGCTACTTCCACTCCAGAATCGACAGAGGTTGTAACGGTCCAGCAGTGCGATGATGCTTAGCGTTCACTTGCTGAAATACGAGGCACTTGGCAATGCTCCGTGCCACACTTCTCTTTATCCCGTGCCACCAGAAATTCTGACGAAGATCCTTGTACATCTTCGTACCTCCAGGATGAATGGAATAAGGTGAACTGTGAGCCTCATTCATCAACTCCTCTCTGATATCTCCTGCAGGTACGCAGATCCCACTACCATATCTCAAAGATCCATCCTCGTGAATCATAAAATCTATCCTGAGTCCTGCTTCAACCTGCTCTTTGATCTTCTTCAACTTAGCATCTTCAGCTTGAGCAGTCTTGATTCGATCCACAATGGTCGACTGAATTTGCATATTCATCAATGAAGAAGTGACTCCCTGTAGGAAGCTTCAACATCCATCTCATGCAGATCCTGCTGCAATCTCCACTGAGCTGTGAGAATCATCACCTCGGGCAGTCGACTCAAGGCATCCGGTACGACATTCACCTTCCCTGGATGATACTGAAGGTCGATGTCGTAGTCTGCCATCGATTCTAACCATTTGCGTTGTCTCATATTCAGCTCCTTCTTAGTGAATATATATTTCAAACTTTTGTGATCAGTGAAAATTTTCACTTTCTCACTTAGTAGGAAATGTCGCCAGATCTTCAAAGCAAAGACGACATCGGCTAATTCCAAATAGTGGGTCGGATAGTTCTTCTCATGGACCTTCAACTGTCGCGATGCATATGCGACCACATGGTTGTGCTGGTACAGAACACATCCAAGTCCCTTGCCTGATGCATCGCAGAAAATCTCAAAGCCTCCGCTTCTGTCCGGAATAGCTAAGAAAGATGCAGTAGTCAGTCTCTCCTTCAAAGTAGAAAAGAAATGCTCACAAGAATCTGACAACTGAACTTAACATCCTTCCTCGTCAATCTCGTCATCGGCTCAGCTATCCTCGAGAAATCTTTGATAAACTGCGGTAGTATCCAGCCAATCCAAGGAAACTCCTGATGTCTGATGTCGATCGAGGTGTAGGCCATTCACTGACTGCTCTGACCTTCTCTGGATCCACTGAGATGCCAGCTCCTGATACAACATGTCCAAGAAATGCAACTCTGTCTAGCCAGAATTCACTTTTGCTGTACTTGGCAAATAGTCTATGATGACGGAGCGTCTTTAATACCATCCTCAAACGATCGGCATGCTCCTCCTTGCTCTTCGAGTACACCAGGATATCATCTATGAAGATCACTACAAACTTGTAAAGGAAGTCATAAAAGATAAGGTTCATGAGATTCATGAACACAGCCGGAGCGTTGGTCACACTGAACGGCATGACAATGAACTCATAATGCCCGTACTTGGTCTGAAAATCTGTCTTGGGCATATCTTCCTTTTTGACTCTGACTTGATGGTATCCGCTCCGGAGATCCAACTTCGAAAATACTCTCGATCCACCAAGCTGATCGAAGATATCGTCGATAAAGGGCAGCATATACTTGTACGTCAATGTGATCTGATTAAGCTCCTGATAGTCAATGCACATCCTCTTCGATCTATCCTTCTTCTTCATCAACAAGACAGGTGCACCACCATGAGATATGCTAGGATGAATGAAACCCTTCTGCAGTAGTTCATCCAACTGCTTCCTCAGCTCTTCCAGCTCTACAGGAGCCATACGGTACGATGCATTCGAAATCGGTTGATCTCCTGGCATAAGATCAATGCCGAACTCCAACACTCAATCGGGCAGCAATCCAGAAATGTCTTCAAGGAAGACATCTTCGAAATCTCTCACTACCGCAGGCTTCTTCGGTTCAGCTATCATGGTTGCAACAGTCAATCTGTATGACTGGGCCTAGAACTTGACAGGTCCAAGCGAACATCCTCCACTGACGAACTCGAACACTGGGTGGTCAGGAATTTTGAATACCACTTTCTTACAGTGACAATCGATCGTGGCATAAAACGCTCCTAACCAGTCAATGCCGAGAATAACATCGAAGTTGGGTAGATCTTGGACAATGAAATCAACATATAGTTCATGTCCACTAACCACCAACGGGCATGGTCTACATCCCAATGTGACCTTCACTACACCATTCCCAGTTGTAATATTCCAACACTTGGGAAGTGTGTAGGTGGGTATCAAGTGTTCTACTACGAACTTCCGAGATAGGATGCACATGGAAGCTCCAGAATCAAACAGGGTCAAGGCAGGGTGAGATGAAACTAAGATGACACCTAAGGTAATATGCAACTAGGTTAAACATGGATCTAACTAATCAAACATAAATGCATAAATAAGGAAAGAGTCTAGAGGTTACCTGTAATCACGTCATCTTCAGCCTAAGCCTCAACGGCTGTCATATTGAATGCTCGACGCTTCGGCGGGTTAGCCTATTGAAAGGTTCGATCCTGCGGTATCAGAGGTGGTCCTCACTATCCAGGTGCTAACACTATCTGCTGGGTAGGTCCAGGTGCTCCAGCAGGTACAGGTCGAGAACTGCGAGGGCAGTCCTTTACGGTATGGGCAGGGGATCCACAGACCAAGAACTGATTCATCATCCTCATGCAGTCCTTCTTCACTGGCCAAGCTTGCTACAGAAATGGCAAGGCAGCTGGGCTCAGTTGGGAACATGTGTAGCCGGCCTCTTAAACTGGGTGGTCTGGACTGGACGAACACCGGGCCTAGGTGCATTCCTTTGTAGCTCCATCGGGCGCTTGCCTCCCTGACGTGCTTTCTTCTCTTGCATGATCTGCTCGTGCTTCCTCGTAGTCACAAGTACTTGCTCATGTATGGTAAAGGTGCTTGCAAACATCACGGCCTGTGTATCCAGATCAAGCCTTGCTGAAAGCAGTGTGCATAGTCCTCCACGTCTTCCACCAGAGTGGGGGCGAAGCGACTCAGCATGGCAAACTCAGCCGCATACTCGTCAACTGTCATGGTGCCCTGCTCCAGGTTGATGAAGCGCTGCTGCATCACTCTCTTTACAGCCTTCGGGAAGTATTGGGTGTCAAACCTCTGACTGAAAGTGGTCCATGGTATCGGCTTGGTCAGCCTAGTCTCTTCGGCATCCCACCAGTAACGAGCATTATCTGTCAGCTGCTTCTTGGCAAGCTCTACCCAATCGTTTGGATTGACTCGGGCAAGACCCAAGTTATTCGCAGTGTTGCGAAGCCATTCCTCGGTCGCTAGTGGGCCCTCTCGTCTGGAGAAGCTCTCGGATGAATTTCTCGGAACTGCTTGGCTCCAGACTCATAGTGGGGATGTGGTGTTGCAGCTGTTATAGCCTGACGTCCATGCTGGACCAGATGGTCTGAATCTTCAGCATCTCTCTCATAACTCCAAGCATCTGGCGAATGTTGTCCTCTCTGCCTCCAGTAGCTCCGGGTCCATGTCGGGTGTTACGTCTTCCAGCCATTCTGAGACAAGAAAACACCCGAATTAATCTCGTGTATACGATTACTCTAGATGTTTGGCTAATGAAAGTGTTCCTACTGTTCTGAATTTTTGTAGATGCAGGACATCCATAGGCCACCACTAAAACTTGTAACGCCCCGCTTCCCAAAAGACACCAGAAGCGAGAACGTTACGAGGTCTGCATGAACTAAAGCGGTGAAGCTCGAGTTCAATGAGCGTCTGTGATAAAAACACAAAGCAGGTCCTTACATGCATTCAGAACAATAAGAAACATTCATAAATTAAAGCCACATCTAGAATTAAAAATGTCCATACACGAAATTAAGCATCAAAGCCACAACTGGGCCAATAGAAACTATAAAAGGAACGTACACTAAACAACAACTGAAAGTAAAGCTAAAGGAAAACGATAACGGTGAAGGTCCCTAGTCCTTCGCAGGGAGAGACTCGGCATCTACGGCGAACTCCTGGCTCTCCAAGTCAGGCGTCTCGAAAGGATCCTCCTGGTACTCAAGCTCGGGATCTGACATACACCCAAAAACATGAATGTATGTCAGTAAGGGTCAACAAGAAGAGGTTAGAATACCTAAGGTAAGATATACAAAATAATATGGAATTTAAGAAGCATTAATAATTTATATGAGATGTCAATAACAAGTTTAAACATGCCAGTTCTAAGTGAAGTAAAGTAGAGCATTCCTAACATGCAATTTTAAACAGTTTAAGAAGTAAAGTAAGGCGTTTCTTTTGATTCATTAGCATGTCAATTTAACTGAGACAATAATAGTAATTGCAAGTTCAGTGTCAATATTTCGTATCTCTCATAGGGTTCACGCCTTTAGGTCGTGATGATTGGATCGTTCTTCTCACGGGGGTTTTACCATGATTGACGCTACCCCACCGCATGCGGGTGGTGCTCTTGAAGAGAGGACCCCTTCATATGCGTAGTGGCTGCTAATCACTCCATATTTTACACCCTTTTTCCGCATGTTTGCATGCCGTTTTGATCGCTCATATCACGGTTTTCACGATTATTTGACAATATTGCGATGCTTTTCACTATTTCTTGTTTTTGTCATATTTCAGGAAATATGGAGCGATTCGGAGCGATTTTGAGATCAATTGGTTCGCAAGCGCTAAGGAGTGTCACCCGCGGCTCATTTGAGGGCCATTCAGCGATGGAAGATGAGTGGAAGAAGAAGGAACTTCGTAGGAGCGATGAGGAGGAGAAACAAAGAAGATTGGGCATTTACAGCATGCCACTCGACCGAGTGGATCAGTCACTCGGCCGAACCAGAAGTCCCACTCAGCCGACCAGAACGGATACACACACAGAGCTAAATTCAGCATGTACTCGGCCGAACGAAGAAATACCACTCGGCCGAATGAGAAATCTCACTTGCCCGAGTGGTACAGAGAAATTGCCTAGAAAAAGGCCGAAGTTATTGTATTTTTCGAAGATCCAGTGGAAAGTCACTCGGTCGAGCGATATAGCCACTCGGCTGAACGAAGAAGTATACTCGACCAAGTCACCTCCGAAGGCAGACCTTGAGACCCCCCTGACTTACTGTTTTCTTACAGTGTCTGTCGCTCGGCCGAGTGACAAAGTCACTCGGCCGAGTGAGCCGCTCCGCCTGTGGCGTAAGTTGCGATTTCTGGGCTGCGCAGGGGCAGTTTTGTCACGATTTTTTGGGTGATTTTGGAGGGTATTTAAACCCAGTTTTTGCCCTAGTTAGGAGAGATTTTTGCAGCCTTTTTGAGCACTTTTCAGAACTTTTTAGATTAATTAGATTTAGGCCTTCTTTTAGAGATTTAAAAGGCTACTCTATTTGGATTCTCATTGGATAACATTGGATTTTCATTGGTTTGTCTATTTCCTATCAAAAACTCAATTTTTATTTGTTATTTCTCTATTGCAATGAATTCTCTTGATATTATTATTGATTTTACTGAGAATTTCATGATGAATAGTGAGTAGTGACTTCGTTCTAGGGCGTAGGGATGAACCCTATGGACCCTATTTCCAAATTGTGATGAATTTGTGAAATTATTGCTAGAATTGATTAGGGTTAGGTTGGGATTGATTAATTACGAATAGCTAGGGATTTATATCGGTTGGGATTTGCAAGAGATTGGGTCCCAATTGATAGGAAGGCCTAGATATTCGATTTAGATTGACAATTGGATCTCTCTAGACTTGGTTTGCAAGAGATTAGGCCAAAGCTAGGATTTTCAATTGTGAATCTATACACATATCCGTTTGCAAGAGATTGGACGGATAGGAACTATCGCAACCTAGGTCGTAGCTCGAGTTTGCACGAGAATGGGCTCGAGCCACGATTGAGCGATGATGTCGTTCTTCACGCTAGCGGCTTAGGCTAGGGTTTGCAAGAGATTGGGCCATATCCTAGGTTTTCTATAGACCGGCAATATCGCGAGAGCGTGAGCTTAGTTCTACATTTAGTTGCGACTAGCTGACCCACATTCAAGTTTAGCAATGATGTAACTTATGAATCACAATAATGAGAGGCGGTCCGTAGCGGGGATTCCCCACCCCTAGACGTTTCATTAATTTGATATTTCCTCTTGACATTCGCACGATTGTGATTGTTCGCCCCAAACAATTCTCGATCCCCTTGATAGCTAGGTGATTGGAAGGAGACACTGTCCTTTGTCCTCCCTGAGTTCGATACCCGCTCGCCACTTGACCGTGCGCTTGCGGTAAGACTACAACATCGTTTGACCCGGGTGTGTGTACTCCCGGGGCTACGATCAAGTTTTTGGCATCGTTGCCAGGGAGGCGACAGTGTTTTATTCTTTTTTCTTAGTACCTTCTTTTTTAGTTTTATTATCTTATCTTTTTACTCCTTTTTCGTGCTAACAATTCCTTTGAAACTCTGTTTCTCTTTGCATGAACACGAGATCAACGGTGGATCCAGAGGATATTATAGTTGATCCGGAGATCGAACGTACCGAGAGGAGGATCATATCCGAGAGAAGGCACGCTACGGAGGATAATTGTATGAACCACACGGAGACCCGGAGGAACTAGCGGCACGTATGGCGAGGATCATATCCATCAAAGATAGGCTTAGGCCTAAGACTTCCTCCACTACCTCTTCCATCGCTATGCCGGAGTTGGCCGCAGATAATAATTTTGAGCTCAAGACGGGATTAGTGGTCTTAATGCAACAAGACCCATTCCATGGGAACTCCCATGAGAATCCACATTATCACATCCAGCTATTCTTGTCCAAGTGTGCCACCTTTCAAATGCCGGGAGTTTCCGTTGATGCTATCCGCTTGAGACTCTTTCCCTTCACCCTCAGAGACAAAGCTTTATATTGGTTGAGGACGCAGGCGGAAGGGGTATTCACTAATTAGGATAAGTTGGCTAGTGCTTTTGTTGACAAATTCTACCCGCCATCTAAGACAGTGAAGATTAGAAGTGCACTTGATCCCTCCGGATATACACCCGAAGAACGATTGTAGTTTTACCGCAAGCGCACGGTCAAGTGGTGAGTGGGTATCGAACACGAGGAGGTGGTGTTGGTTCCAATCTATCCTAGGTTGGCTCGACTACGAATGTTTTATTGGTGGAGATGGGTATGGTATGATGTAATGACAACGGTGATGGATGTCGGTGTCGGTGATAAAGATGTTAGGTAAAATATCGATTCAAATATAATATAATAGAAGTGTCTAGGTCTAGGGAATCCCCACTATGGATCATCATGCATCATTATGAATAG
>CM061137.1:48926822-49036856 GCA_030789695.1 Scilla litardierei | reverse complement strand
CCATTTCGAGACTTTTCGTGCACGTTAGTTGGTTCAAGAAGATCAACCGACCGACTAGATTCCAATCTAGTCGGTCAGGAAATCAACTGGAACCGACTAGTTCATTCAATCAATTATTCAGGAGTTACTGTTTATCGTTAGTCGGTCTAAGAACAACCACCGACCGACTAGATGTGAAACTAGTCGGTCAGAACTTGTTCTTTAACCGACTAGTTCCTTTGATTAATTTCCCCTAAGTTACTGTTTATCTTTAGTCGGTCTGAGAACATCTTTCGACCGACTAGATTGTAAACTAGTCGGTCAACCATTGTTCCCCGACCGACTAGTTCCGCAGCTAGTCGGTCACCAATCCTTCTTTGACCGACTAATCAGCCCAGGAAACCCTAGTTTTGCCCTAGCCGCCACACTTTTCTATAAATACGCCCCAAACGTTTTCTTCTTCTTCTTCATCACCCCAAACCCTAATTTCTCCCCCATTGAGCCCCCTTCTTCCCCAAACCATTGATCCTTCATCCCAAGCTCATCCATCATCATCCAAACCCTCATTTCACATATCCTACCTCTCCTCAACCTCAAACCCTCATCAAATCCCCAAAAGCCTCATCCAAACCCATTTCTCCGGATTTTCCCCATTTCCAGATCTGAGCCGGATTGTTCTTCCGTCGCCGTAGTTCTCGGCGTCGTTCCTCCGCTTCTTCACGGGTAGTATTCTTCCTTTAAAAATCTCATAACCCACATTTGATGTTTTGAAACCCTAATAAAATGATTAATGATTTGATGATTGTTTCTCCATAACCGCGATCTCTTCCCGTACCTAACTTTTCGTGGTGTGGCTCGTTGAACGTCGTCCTCGGTATTAGGCAAGTGAAACTTGCATCTCTTGATTTGGGCCATGTCTTAGGCCATTTTCTTGCTTTAGCGTAAAAGAGACTAGACGGTGAAAGGTTAGCCGTCTAGACGCCATTGACCTAGCTTGACAACGAAGCTTGGTCCGTCACCTTCATCATGCTTGTACGTCACGTTTACTTTCCCTTTACGGTACGCGTATAACTGTGCATGTCATCCATGCATCCTTAACTGCTATTGCATTTTAACTGCCATGCTTAATTTCAATTAACGGTACGTGAATATGTTCATGTCATTGCATTTTGTCTGTCATGTCTAATTTCAATAAATGGTACGCGAATATCTGTTCATGTCATTGCATTTTGCCTGTCACGTTTAATTACAAATAACGGTACGCGAATATCTGTACATGTCATTGCATCTCGCCTGCCATGTCTAAATTCAATTAACGGTACGTGGATATCTGCTCATGTCATTGCATGTTGAACACTCATCGTGATTACGTAGCATCGCTACATATTAGTGTTACTTGTTACCGGCTAGGCACCCACCTTGCATGGGCACAATCCTATGCCAAATACACTTTCTGGCTCATGTTCCAGAAGACGAGCTCAACCCAGCCTGCGGGCAATAGGGCACTCGTTGAGTGATCCCTTGTACTTGATGCGTGAACACAGCCTGCGGGCAATAGGGCACTCGTTTAGTGATCCCTTGTACTTGAATACAGCCTGCGGGCAATAGGGCATCCATATGTGGGTGATCCCTTGTACTTGTTACTTGACATTACATGTCACAACTACCACTTGTTTACTTGACTGTTCACTTGACGTGAACCACTCGACTTGTACTTGTCCGTGTTTACTTGTTATCCGTGACATACTTGCTACTTGTATTTCTCTTTACTTGTCACTTCCATACTATACTTGCCATGCCATGCATCATACTATAACTGCTAGGTTGCTAGTTTACCTTACTTTCAGTTTCCTTGCACAAGTCTTTCCAGACTTGCTGACATGTGCCCCTCTCTCTTTTGGGTGTCACATGTTAGACCCAGACCCAGAGCTTTGTTGCAGGGGATATGGTGTTGCTGATGCTGATGTTGCTGTGGTGGTGAGTGGACACCAGGGGCCTGTCTTGAGGACCGCTCGTGTTCACTTCTTTGTTTAGGTTTGCTGTTCATTGTTGGTGCGTGGCACATTTGTATGTATGTTATACCTTGATGGCCATGTTTGGGCCTTAGACTCTTTTCCTTTTAGCCTGGTGGCTTTTCTGTGATATTGTAATTCATTCAATGGATAATCAGAGATTTCTCTTTTATCTCTTTCCTTTATTATTATTGTTGTTTCGTTTGTGTTGCAAGGACCTGCCATATGATAATTTATACGCTTATCGGACTTGGAGTTTCACAGCTTCAAGTCTGAGCGGACCTTCTCACGTCTCGCCTCCACATTTTTAGGAAGCGGGGCGTGACAGGTTTTATTGGTGGCCCATGCAGGTCCATTTGCAAATGCGAACTATCGGAACAACGATAATAATTATAAAATGTCCATTAAATGAATTAGAACATCCAAGTTATAAGCCTTGAGTCTAGTTTTTTTAGCGTTCATATGCCTTAGGTAGCTGGTAGACGTGTTAGGGCATCTGTCTCAGCTTAGTAGGAACCCATTAGATCAGGACCCTAGCTAGACTTAGATAGACGTCTGTGCTTGCTAGTTTGGAATCCTTGATTGTTAACTAAACTCCATGTTAGTGATTTGTTTGATTGTCTTAAGAGTTACCTTAGTGGTTCCCGCCTAGCTCTGGCCATGATAGACTCCTAGGATTTCTTTAGCCGTTCGCTTGGGTTCATCGATTTCGGGCCCAACAGAACATGATCTTGCTTCTCTTAGAACCTTCCTGAGATCTATATGTTCTAACCCATTAGAAGCTTTAGTGTTAAGGTTCCCTTGGCCTTTAGTTAACCCGATGATTAGAACCCCCCCTGATTCAATCTTTCTTGGTCACTACACTTTGGTGTTACTGACCGTAGATCTTCATCATGGTTTTCTTGCATCGTGATTTAGGCGCATTCAATTCACATAAACCACTTCCCTTGTCCTCAACTCACATGACCACCTCATTACAATTATCCTTGATCTTTCAAATGTTTTCCGTTGCAAATCTTGATTCTTCCAAAGTTATTTTCGAATGCTTTCCTTATTTGAAGTTTCACTCAATTTAAATTTTGTTCTAAACTTCTTTAAATATGTCTCCCTAAATTTCGATGGAGTTAAAAGTCGTTCTTGAATTTTGAAGACTTTTGGTCGTAATTTTAAAATTTCCATCTTGTACTATTTTTCTAACAATGTATCTTTCGCATTTCGATTTTTAAACTTCATTACTATCCTGATGGTTGATATACCGTCCTTTTTCCTAACTACAAAATTTATTTTAACCACTTATCTTACATACCTTTAGGGGTATTTTTCCAAACTGAATGGACTTCAACTAATTTTTGTGTATATCATTTATAGGATCGTCGTACTCGTACTTCAAAAGTTTTTTTATACCAACACGTTCTTTTGGCGAATCCTTATTTCCCTAAAAGTATCTTCGATCTTCTTCTTTCGTTAAGTTTAAATTTGTTCGAAACACTTTTGATATATGTAAGGTTTCATGCTCCTTCGCCGACTTAAATTATTTATGTTTTTAAATATCGAAACTTGTGTTGAGATTTTTAGATTAGAAGTTTATAATATTTTCAGCATATACTTTCGTATCGATATAAATGTCTTGTCCCTTTTCATATACCAATTTCATTCTGAACCGTATTTCTATTTTCCTAACTCGATTCATAATTTCTTTTCTTACTTGTGCCATTAAAATTTTATTCGAAAACACCTCGTGCTTACTCTTAATAAACTTTTCAAGTCCCTTTGGACTTCGGCTTTTAGCACGTCGATTTTATGCTCAACATTTTCCATATTTCAGATTTTTTGAAAAAAAAATTGATTACTATTTCGAAATCATTCCTGACTTAGACCCTTCATAAAACGGTTTAAAAGTTTTAATACTAACTTGATGAGTTTGAATATCCTTTTCTCTTTCCATACTACTAAGATATTATCTTTCCATTCACCATACACACTTTTAAGGTAATTTCTAAAATATGACTTCAATTATTTTTATATATCGGTACCACGTTCGTTTTGCTCGTACATTAAGATCTTGTATGAATCAGTTGTTTGGCGAATCCGGGTCCCTCCAAAGAGTATTTTAAATGTTATTTATTTGGAATTTCTCTTCGGTTTTAAAACTTGGAAGCATTTAGCATGGGCCTAAATTTTCACACTATAATTGATCGGATTTCATTCTTTGAATTTCGAAATTCTTGCCGAAATGTTATATTAAGCTACTGCCGTATAATGTTTTCGAACCTCTCCATTGCAAATCTTGAACTTTCTGAAAGTATCTTTTCGACTTCCTTTTTCCTAAGTTTAAATTCGTTCGGAACTTTAATATATATACTTATACCTCATACTCTTTCGTTGACTTAAATTTATTTTTGAATTTCAAAAGTTTCGACGAGATTTGACTACCGTTTTATGATGCTTTCCAGCCTATACTTTTCATACCTTTTTAAATATCTTGTCCCTTTTCATATGTCAATTTAATTTTGAGCGTATTTCTATTTTCCCCAAATTCGATTTATAAGGTTTTTCCTTTCTTGTTTATGCCATTCAAATGATTCACCACGCTCCCTTAACATACCTTCCAAGTCGCACATGATTTTAGCTTTCAACAAACCAAGGATATGTTCGACATTTTCTCTATTACAATTTTTTGGAAAAATTACGTCTTCATAACTTTTCATGATCTAGTCCCTCCGTAAATCTGGTTTTAAGGCTTATTTACAAATTTTGATAATTTCATTTCTAAAGGAATTATTATCTTTCCGTCCTCCAAACATACTTTAGAATATATTCTAACTAAATAGAATTTCAAATATTTTCATATCCATGCTAGGCTCGTTAGCCCGTATGTTAAGAGCTTTGTGTAAAACAGTCTCTTTTTGGCAAATCCTGATTCCTCTAAGAGTAGCTTCAATATTGATTACTTTAAACTTTCCTTGGCTTAAGGATTTTGAAAGCATTCAACCTGAGTTTAAAATTTTCAATTAATTTAATTTCATTTCAAACTTTGCAAACGTTATTAAGTTACTACCGTGTGATATTTTCTAAACTACGACCTCAAAATCCGTGTAAATGATTTACTTCCTTTTTAATGACTTTATGTAAGCCAATAAACCGTTTTCTCCTATTATGTATATTCGACTCAAACTTATTTCAAACAATTTGTTTTATCGACCTCTAAATATTTTTATACGAAAAGGGACTCCAACTTTTGAAGCATAACGGTTTTCAAACTTTTCGTATTCTAGAATATGTTATTTACACTATTTTCCATGTGTCTTAATGGAGCATCATTACATCATTACACGACCGTTTTCATGCTTATCGATCCTTCTATTCGTTACGCTTTTGATTTCGATTTCTTTCCTTTTGTCTAGCCAATAGAGCTTGTCGTTGCCTGTGTCAACCTTATTATAGTTGGTGGGCACATTAGTTAAGTGGTTATGTCGTCGTAGTGTTGATTTCGTGGTGTGAAAATATGTGATACATGGATGTGTATGCCTTGGAGTGGTATTGGTATGTGTATGGATACTGTGTTACGCATATAAATGTCCTGCTATGATTTGAGTCTCACTCAAGCTTGAGTGGGTATACTCTATGTACCTTGGTATAATTGTATGTGGTGGTGAATAGTGATGGATGATGTATGTATGGTGTTTGAGTCGTTTGTGCTTGGTTGTGTTACGCACACGATTGTGGGTGGCTATACCAATATATAGTTATAGGAATATATGTGAGGTGAAAATATGGTGAAATATTTGCATGTATTTGAATGACTAAATAAATGTGAAATTATTTTCAAATAAGAGAGGCTTGGTTATTTTCTTATGGTAAGTAATAAGTGTTTATTGTTGTATAAATATATTGACTATATATATGTGATTGAAATACGTGTATGAAATTGATTGACTATAATAAGCATGAGTGTACTATGTGCGTGAAAATATGTGTGTAGTGGTAGTAATATGTGATTTCTAGTGCATATATATATAAGCACTCGAAATGAAAGTACTTGGTTGAATTTATGATGTGATATTGGTTGAGGGTAGTTACCAGAGCGACTATATATATGTTAGGAAGTCCGAGGACGGACTTTATTCTAAGGTGGGTAGGATGTAACGACTGGTTTTTGTATGATTGGATTATCAGTGTGTTTTGCTTGTGATGGTGGGTTCTCTCCTTGTGTGGTTTCCATTTCCATAGTTCTCGCTTTCATTCATCTCGTTGAGATTTCCTAACTTTCGTTTTCATTCCTTTTGATGTGATCTTCTAGCTTCTTCCTTAGAATCATTGAACTCGGAGTAAGTCACTCGTGACGAGCTTCATATCGATCATATCTTAGCGATAGGTTGATCCTAGAAACCTTAGAATTCATCCCGGACCTTCGCGCTCCATTTCGAGACTTTTCGTGCACGTTAGTTGGTTCAAGAAGATCAACCGACCGACTAGATTCCAATCTAGTCGGTCAGGAAATCAACTGGAACCGACTAGTTCATTCAATCAATTATTCAGGAGTTACTGTTTATCGTTAGTCGGTCTAAGAACAACCACCGACCGACTAGATGTGAAACTAGTCGGTCAGAACTTGTTCTTTAACCGACTAGTTCCTTTGATTAATTTCCCCTAAGTTAATGTTTATCTTTAGTCGGTCTAAGAACATCTTTCGACCGACTAGATTGTAAACTAGTCGGTCAGCCATTGTTCCCCGACCGACTAGTTCCGCAGCTAGTCGGTCACCAATCCTTCTTTGACCGACTAATCAGCCCAGGAAACCCTAGTTTTGCCCTAGCCGCCACACTTTTCTATAAATACGCCCCAAACGTTTTCTTCTTCTTCCTCATCACCCCAAACCCTAATTTCTCCCCCATTGAGCCCCCTTCTTCCCCAAACCATTGATCCTTCATCCCAAGCTCATCCATCATCATCCAAACCCTCATTTCACATATCCTACCTCTCCTCAACCTCAAACCCTCATCAAATCCCCAAAAGCCTCATCCAAACCCATTTCTCCAGATTTTCCCCATTTCCAGATCTGAGCCGGATCGTTCTTCCGTCGCCGTAGTTCTCGGCGTCGTTCCTCCGCTTCTTCACGGGTAGTATTCTTCCTTTAAAAATCTCATAACCCACATTTGATGTTTTGAAACCCTAATAAAATGATTAATGATTTGATGATTGTTTCTCCATAACAGCGATCTCTTCACATACCTAACTTTTCGTGGTGTGGCTCGTTGAACGTCGTCCTCGGTATTAGGCAAGTGAAACTTGCATCTCTTGATTTGGGCCATGTCTTAGGCCATTTCCTTGCTTTAGCGTAAAAGAGACTAGACGGTGAAAGGTTAGCCGTCTAGACGCCATTGACCTAGCTTGACAACGAAGCTTGGTCCGTCACCTTCATCATGCTTGTACGTCACGTTTACTTTCCCTTAACGGTACGCGTATTAACTGTTCATGTCATCCATGCATCCTTAACTGCTATTGCATTTTAACTGCCATGCTTAATTTCAATTAACGGTACGTGAATATGTTCATGTCATTGCATTTTGCCTGTCTTGTCTAATTTCAATAAACGGTACGCGAATATCTGTTCATGTCATTGCATTTTGCCTGTCACGTTTAATTACAAATAACGGTACACGAATATCTGTACATGTCATTGCATCTCGCCTGCCATGTCTAAATTCAATTAACGGTACGTGGATATCTGCTCATGTCATTGCATGTTGAACACTCATCGTGATTGCGTAGCATCGCTACATATTAGTGTTACTTGTTACCGGCTAGGCACCCACCTTGCGTGGGCACAATCCTATGCCAAATACACTTTCTGGCTCGTGTTCCAGAAGACGAGCTCAACCCAGCCTGCGGGCAATAGGGCACTCGTTGAGTGATCCCTTGTACTTGATGCGTGAACACAGCCTGCGGGCAATAGGGCACTCGTTGAGTGATCCCTTGTACTTGAATACAGCCTGCGGGCAATAGGGCATCCATATGTGGGTGATCCCTTGTACTTGTTACTTGACATTACATGTCACAACTACCACTTGTTTACTTGACTGTTCACTTGACGTGAACCACTCGACTTGTACTTGTCCGTGTTTACTTGTTATCCGTGACATACTTGCTACTTGTATTTCTCTTTACTTGTCACTTCCATACTATACTTGCCATGCCATGCATCATACTATAACTGCTAGGTTGCTAGTTTACCTTACTTTCAGTTTCCTTGCACAAGTCTTTCCAGACTTGCTGACATGTGCCTCTCTCTCTTTTGGGTGTCACATGTTAGACCCAGAGCCAGAGCTTTGTTGCAGGGGATATGGTGTTGCTGATGCTGATGTTGCTGTGGTGGTGAGTGGACACCAGGGGCCTGTCTTGAAGACCGCTCGTGTTCACTTCTTTGTTTAGGTTTGCTGTTCATTGTTGGTGCGTGGCATATTTGTATGTATGTTATACCTTGATGGCCATGTTTGGGCCTTAGACTCTTTTCCTTTTAGCCTGGTGGCTTTTCTGTGATATTGTAATTCATTCAATAGATAATCAGAGATTTCTCTTTTATCTCTTTCCTTTATTATTATTGCTGTTTCGTTTGCGTTGCAAGGACCTGCCATATGATAATTTATATGCTTATCGGACTTGGAGTTTCACAGCTTCAAGTCTGAGCGGACCTTCTCACGTCTCGCCTCCACATTTTTGGGAAGCGGGGCGTGACAAGTCACAAGTATTTATGTTTGCTCATCATCAAAACCATGTATGGAGAAGTCCAATACTCAACACACCACCCATCACAGAGTCCGTTCCCATTCCATCCCCTTCACATACCCTCTCACCTCCTCTCACTTCCACTCCACGTGGCGGCACCATCATCCTTCTCTCCTCATCCTCAGAGTACGACTGGACCACCCCATCTCCACCCCCACCTCCACAAATAAAATCTGAGCTTGTCCATACCACTCCATCCCCACCACAGTTGACACTGCAGCTGAGCATTCAGCTGAATCCGTCGTCCTATCCACTCCACCTACTCCACCCACCCAGCCACCACCTGATGGTGGCTCAGCTTGATTAGAGCACCACATATTTTTAGCATTCCCTCATCATTTTAGCCCATGCATCACACACTTGCATCATTTTCAGGAACGGTTTTATACAGCTTGGGGGAGATGCACCTAGGTCTCCTTTCCCGTAATTTTATTTATCATCACGTCATTTTCTGTGTTTTATTCGCATTGAGGACAATGCTTGGTTTAGCTTGGGGGAGGAACTCTTTCACTCTAATTTTCTCTTTTTCCCTCTTATTTTCCTATTTTTATCGTTCTTTTCGTTTTCATTTCACTTTTTCTTTCTTATTTTTCCATCTTTCTTTCTTTTGCATATGCACCATGTTTAAATTCAATATATGCATTCAAAAAGCCAAAAAATGAAAAACTCCAAAACTCCAAAAACATTCGCATTCGCATCATGCATATTGCACCTTCATGCAAACATTTCTATATACTTGCATTCGCCTCGAGAATTTTTTTCGAAAACGATGTTTTATTTGTGCTGAATCCTGATTTCAAATTTGTTTTTCTAACTTTAATGCTCGATTTCCATGATGTCGAATTGAATATGTGAATAGTTCGTAACCTTAGCTTAAATCCATTGTAATACCCTAGCTTTGGCCGTCCTCATAATCCTTAAGATAGGAGTACTTGAAACCGACCTAGATTGACACCTAGGAACCCATTCTATGCATGGACCGTAGAGTCGATAGTTGTGTATAATGGTTTAAAATCCCTCGAGACTTCGATAACCACACTTGACCTAGTACTAAGGATTGAATCTGCCTAGTTTACCCCATGCTTTCAAAAAAAATCTCAAAAAGAAAAAATTGTGAATAGGAAAAAATAATATGCACCGTTCTCCCAACGAAGCTGAGTAATCGGATCCCCACAATAATAACCGTTGGGGCCTCGTGTAAAAAAGGCCTAGCTTGGGGGAGTGCATATGAATAAGGATTTCATTTGGGTTGAGTTAGTAGGTCCGAGGGGTCCTTCTTGGCCAGGTGCCCTAAAGTCGTCAAATCTGAGAATCACCGACCCAACGCTCTTTACACAACCCAATTGCAAATCCCAAAAAAATATGTATATAAAAAATTGTATATACATGTGTATATATGAAATCGTGAATAAATTTGTCAATTTCTTGAATCAAGGAACCGTGTTGTATCGTGAGCGCCACTTACTCGATCGACCAATATCCCATTATCCCATACTTATCCCCTCTTCAACCATTTTATAGCTTAGGTTCCTACACGCTCGATCTAAGGTCGGGTTAGAGGAATTGTCTTAGAATGTGAGTATAGCCATCGTCTAGTGTATTGCTTGGTGATTTGAGTAGGGATGATGTTCTAGGAACATATTCTCGACGACAGAAAGATTTCTGAGTATTTTAGTTTCTCGAATTCGAGTTTTCATTTCACTCACGTATATATTCTTGATTTTTGAAAATTCTCGAAGTTTCATCGCATCATTTGCATATTGAATGCATCCTCCAATCTACGCTCTCCCTTGTCTTCCTTGAGGACAAGGAAGAGTTTAGCTTGGGGGATTTTTATGAGTGTTTATTGTATATAGTTTTTCCCTCTCTTTTTATGCACGTTTTACATATTTCATTCTCCATTCCTCCCCGTTTTCTTCGTTTTTGTCTCTTCCTTTGCTTTTGTGGTCCCTCACGTGCTTTGCAGGAAATATGTGTCGATTAGGGACCATATGGCAAAATCTTAGCGCAAAGAGACGAAAGGAGCGAAGCCAGGGAGTCAATTGGTGCAAAGGAGAGGATTTTGTGAAAGACAGCCACCCACGTGGTCACGCCATCATATATTAAACGGCCGTGTCAAACTACTTTTGAGACGACATCAAGGCGGCCGTGTCGAAGACCTCTAAACGGTCGCATCAGAAGAGATAAAGATTGAAGATCAGAAGGCCATGCAGCCTGCGCGGACGAAGTCGACACGGCCACGATTTTACGAAGACACGAGCAGATCGACGCGGCTACGGTAAAAGACAATGCAGCCGTGTACCATTTTCGATGCGGTCGCGTCTCTAATGACGCGACTGCATTACTAAAGCCCCATTTCCCCAAATTGCACAAGGGATCGACGCGACCGCGTCGTTTTCGACACGATCGCGTCAGCCAATTTTCCTGTGGCGGCTAGGGCAAAATCTGGGTACTATTTTGGTCTTTTAGACATGCGTATATAAGCGCCCCTTCATCCTCCTGTGAAAAAGATTATTATTGTTATCTTAGTTATTCTTATTGCTTATTAGTGTAATAGATTAGTTTTTCTAAATAGAAACTCTCTCTTTTTGTTATTATTGTTGTGTTTCATCATCTACTGCAAATCAAATCTGAATCCATGGCTTTAGATGCTTACCCGTTGCTAGGAATCCATTTTATTGCAATGGGTAGTGAGTAGTTTTCGTCTATGGCAATGGGATGAACCCCATTGGATTAGGGCCATGAGTTGAACTAATAAATTGATTTAATTTCTAGGCTAATTGAGACTAGGGGTTTACTTGGATGATTATTTTCGTCGTAGATTCGACACCCTCCCTTCGGGGCGATCAGATTGGCCACCGACCAAAAGTTGGGACCGATCCGGGGAACCGATCCCTACGACGTCATATACTATTGGTGTGGCTGACGAGAGTCGCGCATCGATTAGATCTCTCCCAATGTAGGTCTAATCCCTGAACGCCACTGTAGGCGGGATGAAGATTGGGGATATTCGTCGAGCGTAATGCGCTCAACGTACACCGATGCATTGGAGACCACTGACATTGGTGTAGGTTGGGTTGGCCTATCATTACATCGGGATAGCGGGGGGTAGGACATGACATAAGGGAATAACCTATCGTGCATCACAACAGCGGGGGATAGGCAAATGCCCTTAGGTCACACGACCTCTCCTGAGTCCCAATGAACCTGCCAACCGGTTGATTACTAGTCTAACTCTAACCTTAGCCCAATGGAGGAGATTCCCCATGCCCTAGAGCTTTCACTCGAAGACCCATAAACCGATACTCACTGACCGCCTCCTCGTGTTCGACCCGTAAGCGACAACACATGACCCGTGCATTGCGATTTTATTAGGATCGTCCCCTTGGGGATACGATCACGACCCCTTGCAAATTTCCCCTAATTCTATGAGTTGCCAGCTTGGTCGAGTGTGTGGCATGCTCGACCGAGTGATCTGGAAATCCTGCTTTTCTCCTCATTTCTTTCATCTCTTCTTTCTTTCTCCTTCTCCTTTCATTCTCTTATCTCCTTCTTCTTCTTTCCTTAGCTCCTATGAGTCGTCAAGGGTGGCGACGTGAGCCCCGGCTTTCAATATCTGAGTCCATCACCCATTATCGCTCTCACCGAAGTTCCTGAAAATCAACAAAACAACGCAAGAATCTGTAACGACCCGCTCTCGAGGGCCAGTTACTTATTTGATTTACTTGCAGGTCCCGCAATTTACCAGTGAAATCAGCATAGCCACAACTCAGAGATGTACCAACAACACTCAAACCAGCGTACAACGTTATTACAGTTCAGATAAGAATACAAACAAGCAGCTGCACTCTCTCACACGAATACATGAAAGTAAAAGTACAGAAAGGAAATACAGAATAGAAATACATCTCACAATACGCACACAAGCACAGATAACTAAAACTCCACACCCTCTGGGTCGTATGCAGGCTCCTCGTACTCTGGTGCAACCTCCCCGATCAGGTCGTCGTCTGCCGGTGTCATAAATGGAACCGAAGGTAAGTCACAACAATTCTAAACATAGAAAAGGATCAGTGCACAAGTATGGTAAAAAGTAACTACGTACAAGCAAATCAGAGTGAAAAGTAAAGTACTAAGCACAACTGTACATAACTGGTGGTAAAGGTAAACAGAGATAACAACTATACTGTACAACTAATGGTTATCTTAGTGTTGGCATTAATTAATTACACTATGCGATGTGAGTCATGTAGGAAAGTATGATATGCAACCATGGGTCATCTCCATTGCCACGGGGAGCAAATCTCGGGCGTCAACCACAACATACTTTGAAAACGAGACGAGACGAGAGTGTGTGACTCCGATCATAGCTCCCACACTTTCTCTACAATGAGTTACCCCAAACCCCAGTGTCATGTGTATCGATTACATACTTTCTTACGATATATTCCTTTAGACCTTTTACGAGATATTCCACGAGATATTCCACAAAACATTCCACGAGATATTCCATAAGACATTCGATAAGATGTGCCACATGATGTCGTTAGTTCCCTGTTTACGATGGTAATTAAGCTAGGTTCACTGGTCGACTTTCTTAACGTAAAGTAAGGTGGATGCTAGCAAGTTAGAGGATAAAGACAAGTCTAACAAACATGGCACACAAAAGTTGTTATTTTAAAAGTTCGTACGAGGACACTATCTACTTTTCTAAATCTAGAATCCATTGTGACTTACTGATCTCGAGGTGATGGTAGTGAGCCGGGACTGGATCTAATGCTGGTGCACGAGATTTGATACTTGTAAACATAAGAAACAATTAGTTAAAGAATACACTATATCCTATTTATTTAACTTGATCGTCTTGATTTTAAAACTGATTAAAATGGCGATGAAAAGTGTTCTAAATTTTTATATAGGCTATATGTGATAAAAATAGTTTTACTGCAAGAGGGAATATTTTTTTGAAGCTTATAATAATTTTTATAATTTTTAGAAACTCAAAACTAGTTTAAAACCCCAAATTATCTAAGTGATGCATATCTTCCGTAATTTATTCCGGAGGCAATCTTATTCGGAATTACTTGACTGAGCAGTCAAAACGACCGCCTCGAAGTTTATTATTACCTATAATTTTATCAAGTATCAGTTTATGTGAAAATAACAGGTTATGGATTTTAAAGTGAATTATACTTATTTAATTTTTAAGTTTAAAAATGATTTTGAAAAAAGTAGGCATCTGATCGAGATGAGACTAGTGCCATTGGGTCCGAAATATTGTTTCTAGTTTCCTGGAGCTATCCCCATATTTTTTTGGACCCTATATTTTAAGTTATGGATTAAATACTATAAAACCCTATTATTAATTAATTTAAAATGGAAAATATGAAGAAAAAATCCGTATTTACGGAATTGCCATCGCGTTTAACCCCACGCTGCTTCGAAAACAACCGCCGGTAGGGGGCTGTGTTCGACGTCTGGCGGCGGCGATGGAGGCGGAGAAAGGCGGAGGGGGGCGATGCCGGCGATGGTGTCACGGCGGCGGCGGCGGTGGCTCAGCGAGGAGAGGACGGCAACGGGAGGGAGCAACGACGATGGCGTGGGGAGCTCGGTGTTGCGGGAGGCCGTTGCACGGCGGCGGTGCTCGACAAAGGTGGCGGCGAGGCGGCGATCCTGACGGCGGCGACGTTGGGGCGGTGGACGGCGTCATTGGAGGGGGCCGTGGGGCAGTGCTGCGGGGTCCTGTGGCGGTGGGAGACTGTGATGGCGACGGTGGCGTTGGGCGCCTAGGAGAGGCGACGGTCGGTGCTGCAGAGCGGCGGCGCTCGGCAGCGAGCGGCGGTCTTCCTCCGGAGGGCGTTGGTGAGGGAGAGATAGAGAGAGGAAGTGGGAGAAGGAGCGCGGGTGAAATAGCCTGGGTTCGAAAATTATCGGGGGAGAGAGGGAGAAAGTAACAGGCTGTGGGTTAAATACAAAGGATGGTTGTTTATATAGGGTTAATTAGTGGCAAACTTGTGATAAAGGGTGGACAAGAAAAATAATGGGATTGGTGAGTGTTGGATCTGAATGAATTCAGATCCAACCAACAAGTCGGTTGGGTTAATAGGGTGGTTAGGGTGAAAGTTACTAAGTAAAAGTAGTTAGTAAATGTAGAATTGTAATTAGGGAAAGTAATTAGTGGAAACCGGAGGAATACAAGCCCGTTTTCACAAACGACTCCGAAAAATCACGAAAACATACCGACGGGATCGTATCGTCGCGAGGATCGCGAATACAAGATCCATTCTGGGATTTGATCTACGGAAATACTAGTTTTAGGTCAAAATGTTTAGAAAGCGGGTATGCGGGTTCTAGACTGAAATGATATCAGAAAATTATGAAATTAATGTGGGAGGCCCTAAATGATCATAGGGTGCTAGTGTAGAAGTTTGAAAATGTTTTGAAAACGTTTGAATAGAAAATAAATTCGTTGAGTCCAAATAGTGATTATTGAAAAATGAATTTTTATCAGGGTTGTTTTGATCATTTGAGGAAATCTGAAAATACTGAAATACCTTATAATTAGTCTTATGTTTCAAAATATTTTTATGAGAATTTTTGAAATAGTTTTGTTATAAAACTCTTGACTAACATTTATAAAGTAAAATTTATTTTTAAAATACGTAAAAATACGTAAATTGAAGTGTTGAAAATTACAGGTCGTTAAATCCTACCCTCCTTAAAATAATTCCGTCCTCGGAATTAAGAGGATCGATAATTGCCTAAACAATTCAAGCAATCGAGAGGAAGGCTTGACGAACGATCACGACATAGAAAAAATAAGTTGTTAATAGCATGAAATATAATGTGATATCACAGCTTCAATAAAACAATATATGTTATATACGAATACATACTATTGACATCATCATAGCTTCTATAGCTAGTGTCAACATTAGTATTATCATAATAGCTGTCTTCATTTCTCAAGTAGCCAAGATTGCCATGATATAATAGCATTGCAAATGGACGAGTATAATATCAAAAGCGATAATTCATACCTCCAATCGCCTGGTCGATGGCTTCGACATCTTCTGCGACCATGGTGTAGGCATGTCGTCTCGGTGGTGGAGCTTGTGGTTGTGCTTGTTGGTACACCTTCTGTTGAGGGGGAAGTGGTGGTCGTTGTGGAGCGTTCCTTGCAGGGGCATTGACATCAAATCTATATCTATCTTCCGGGCAATCTCTTGCCCAATGATCCTTGGATCCACAAATCAAGCAGAGATTCAGGTACGAACGACATTCTGCTTTGATGTGTCCAGTTTTACCACAGATGAAGCACTCTCGATGTTGTTGCGGTGCTGGCCTCTTGAACTGAGTCTGCTGGACTGGGCGATACAAATGAGATGAAGGTCGATGACTAGATCCATCGACAGATGTAGGAGGTGGCAGCCTTCGGGGGGTAGCCTTGTGACGCCTTTCTTCTCTCTCAATGAACTCATGTTCATGAGCAGCAGCCAGGACCTCGGTGTGGGTACACAGTGGACGTCCGACCAAGTTTCGGCAGATCTCTATGTTGAGACCCTGCTTGAAGCGTCGGGCTCGGGCTATGGGAGTGGCAATCATCTTGGGAGCAAAGCGGCTCAGCAAGGTGAACCGGGCGTCATACTGTTCCACTGTCATGGAACCTTTCTTCAACCCAACAAATTACGCCTGAAGTTCCATCTGAGCCTCAGGAGAGAAATATTGGGCGCGAAAAAGTTCAGTGAATGTCTCCCATTCGATCAGTTGTTGAAGACGTTTTTCTGCAAAGCCCCACCAGACTCTGGCTCCATCCGTTAGTTGGGACCTGGTAGTTGATCGCTCCAAAATGCAACCCAAGAGCACGACCAGAAACTTGATCGGCCCCGGATACACGTCCCGGGACGACGATTGTAGTTTTACCGCAAGCGCACGGCAAAGTGGCGAGCGGGTATCGAACACGAGGAGGTGGTGTTGGCTCCAATCTATCCTAGGTTGGGTTGACTACGAGTGTATTATTGGTGGAGATGGTTATGGAATGATATAATGGAAATGGTGGTGGATGTCGGTATCGGAGATAGAGAAATCGGTCAAAAGTCGATACAATATAATAAAAGAGGGAATTTGCCTTGCGACGATCCTGTCACAATCGTCGGGCAAAGTATGGAATAGAAAATCAAATAAAGACGTCTAGGGCTAGGGAATCCCCACTACGGACCGTCATGCATCATTGTTAATAGTGAATCTCAATATTACTAGACTTGCGTTGAGGTGAACTAGTCGCAACTTAATGTAGAACCAAGCTCACGCTCTCGCGCTATTGCCGGTCTATAGCAAACCTAGGTTAGGGCCCAATCTCTTGCAAACCCTAACCTAAGCCACTAGCATGAGGATCGACATCATCGTTCAATCGCCCCTCGAGCCCACTCTCGTGCAAACTCGAGTTACGATCAAGGTTGTGATAGTTCGTATTCGTCCAATCTCTTGCAAACGAATATGTGTATAGATTTACAATTAAAAATCCTAGCTTTGGTCCAATCTCTTGCAAACCAAATCTAGAGAAACCCAATTGTAAACCTAAATCGAATATCTAGGCCTTCCCATCGATTAGAATCCAATCTCTTGCAAATCCCAAATCGATGGAAATCCCTAGCTATCCGTAGTAAATCAATCACAACCTAACCTCCTAGCAATTCTAGCAATTTGGAAATTCATTCATCACAAATATGAAATTAGATCCATAGGGTTCATCCCCAAACCCTAGAACAACAATTCTACTCTAGCATAGCAATAAGGATATAAGAATCAATAAAAACCATTGCTTGCATATAAAAAGATAGAAAATCAAAGATTCAAATAATAAGAATATGTTGTAAACCATGGCGGCTACGGAACCCCGTAGCCCTGTATTTATAGTAATAGGGTTACATAATGGGTGGATACCTACTCACGGGTTGGGCCTCCAAAGCCCGTTTATAACACTTCCCCTTATCCATCCATTGTTGTAAGCCGTGATGAACGCTTCAGGGTTCATAGAGCTTATCTGATCATGGGTCCATGGATACTTCTGGATCCCAAGTTTAAGAGTACTTGCCTCGTTAAAACCTTTGCCAAGGAAACCCCAGTGGGAAAAACCAATGGCTAGGGGAAAAGAGTACAAGTCTCTATAACTTCCCCTGATCGATGGATATCACTAGAGGTGGATACTTCTGGATCCTAAGTTAGGGATACCTGCCTCGTTAAAACCTTTAGCTATGGAAAACCCAGTGGGAAAAACCAATAACCAAGGAAAAAGAGTACAGTTTCCGTAACTTCCCCTGATTAGTGGAAGTATTTAGGGGGTGGATACTTCTGGATCCAGAGTCAATGAGTTTGCCTCGTTAAAACCTTTAGCTATGGAAAACCCAGTGGGAAAAACCAATAGCCAAGGGAAAAGAGTACAACACTACATTTGACTCCCCCTGATCTGTACAAGCTGCAGGCTTGCAGATCTCCTAGGCAACTATACATCAATCTCTTACAGTGTTCTGATACAAAGTACAAGGCATCGCTCACCTATACAAGACATCGCTCATCTATACAAGTATCGCTCATCTATGACATCTACTGAATCTGAGGGATCTCTTCTGAGGGGGAGTGGTCTGCAGACTCGGTAGGTAGCATCACGTCTCTGACCAGTCTTCACTGTGTCTGCGAGGTACTACAGGACCTGGCTGTGCGTACTTATGATTTGCTTCTTGGATTGATGAGCCTCTCGGGATGGTGGGATTGATGTTGCCTTGGAAGCATGCTTTGCTGGTCTCCAGGAGGTGGTCGCTTCTTTGTTGCAGTCATCGCGATGATCTGTAACCTGTATCTGCAAATACATTTAACATGTTGTATGATCCTTGACCCTTGGAGATAGCGCAGAAGCTACATATCTCTGGTCCAGTGGTGCGCTGCAGGCGCTGCACTGTATCTGATTAAAGTGTTTACTACCAGATAAAGGAGTGTACAAAAGACATTTGAGTAAGGCACTTCAGGACCTAGGATATCCTTCCCCTCTTCCAGCGAACGGAAGGGGTCTTAATGTGCATCCATACAACCAGTAGGTGTATTGGTGGATTGCAATTTTCCATGTTTCTTCATCGACTGGATGATAATTTCATCTTCTGGATGGTTATTCATCTTCGGGATGATGGTTTCATCTTCGGGATGATTATTCATCTTCGGGATGATGGTTTCATCTTCAGAATGATAATTCATCTTCAGGATGAAGGTTTCATCTTCAGGATGATAATTCATCTTCAGGATGATTATTCATCTTCGGGATGAAGGTTTCATCTTCAGGATGATAATTCATCTTCAGGATGATTGTTTCATCTTCGGGATGATAATTCATCTTCAGGATGAAGGTTTCATCTTCAGGATGATAATTCATCTTCAGGATGATTGTTTATAAAGGTATGTTGTCACATCATCCATAGCAACATAGCCTAAAATTATCTTTGCTAATCGCATGGGTTTCGCAATCATGACCAGGGAGCCTGATGCATCAGTTTGATTAATTTTGTAAGTGAGTTAAACTCATCTTACATGGTTACTTCCTGGTTTCTGCGAAATAAACCTCTAAGGCTATAGCGTTTTGCTTATAGCATACGATTTTATTTATTTATACAATACTCGGTAGCCCACAGGTTTGATATCTTTTGATATCAGGACTTCAGGTCCAAACACTTCACATTTCATAAGTGAGTCCAGCTCAACTTATTATTGCCTCGTTCCACATAATTTGGCCAAATTTCTGCGTTTGCTTCAGGAAACGGAGATTGTGAACGATATCAATGGCAAAATGAAATGTGAGTAATTGTCGACAAGTGTGTTTTATCCAAATACCTCTCCGTGTACGTACATTATTCTATTTATTCCAGATTTATCTCTTCTGGAGGTTCTGGAAAGGGAGAGGATATGGAGATGAGCTTATTTTCCTGTGGTGGTATTGTTTTAGGGTCTCGTGGTATGTCCTCTCATCCATTGAGGATATCCACTTCTGCTACTGGTAGATTGCATCCATAAAGTTGGTATGTCAATCCTAGCTGGATTTTTAGTAGCAGGGATGTGTGAATTTGACAATATTTATATTGTCGGTAGCTATGTCTGATAACTGTTTAACAGTTTCATAAATGTGGATCTTCCGGATCTCATTACTATTCATGATAATCAGATCATAGGTATTAATATTTTAAATGGTCCATAGTGGTGATATGGGGATGTAAACTCATCATGACTCCATCGATAAGATGTGCACTAAACGCTTCCCCCGTTAGGGGTTCTCGGAAACTGTTTATATGAGGTGATCAGGCTCATATAAATAGTTTCTAAGGAGGCGTTCTGATGGTTTGCATGCTCCCACGTGGTCACCTACAACTGGATTTCTAGTGGACAAGTAATCCGTTTAAATCATTTTAATGATTTACATATAACCCATTACTGGGTGTGAACACAAATCTTCAGGGTGTTCAATTTTCTTCCAGTTGTTAAATTGATTTCCCAGTGTTATCCCAAAAATCCGCAATAAGCTCAACTTCAATGAAGTTGAGCAGAGAACTAGGGATATGAACCCGTCAAGGCTCCATCTATAAGATGTGCTCTAATGCCTCCCCCGTTTGGGGATCTCGGAACATATTCATCTAGGAGGGTTAGTCCCGATGAATAAGTTCCACTGCGGCATTTTGAGGGTGGTATGAGGGTAAGTAAAAGCCCAACCAATATCCTAGTAATGTAATATGTCCGTTGTGATTAATAATAATCTGGACTGCGGTTGAATAACAGGGGTTTGATTATGACCATTTTAAGAGGATATATAGATGAGTACTCTAAGGTACATCATCAGCCATATATATGGAGTGTGTGAGTCCACTTTTATCCTTCAAATACTCGCAAGAGGCCTAAAGGTCTCATTCTTCTAATGATAGTATATCATTTTAAATTCGTTTGAGGAAGTGAGGAGAGTCAATGTCCACGTGAATGGAGATGATCTCGTAATTATTTTTCCCTTTTGAATGGGATAATGAGAGTTTCACCCTTTTTGAAGAATCTTCGGGTTCGTCTGGTTAATGATGTCTTGCATCATCAATCCGGGGTGACATCGATCCAAAGTTGGTCGATTCTGGACACTTCTGGTGTTCCAAATTAATTCCTCTGTTCGAATTTATGTGGGACTTTATAAGTTTCAGAGAGTACATGGCATCCTCATTTTAGGAGTATTCAGGATGATAAATCATTTACAGTAAAATAAAATGCGTAAAAGGCACATATATACTGCAAGAGAATACGACTAATAATTATGTTAGAGCAACAAGTTTCGTAGTATGATGTGGGTTCTATAAAATATAAGTCCACAATTGTGCTCATTTTAGACTCATATTATGACAACAGATCAAATTTATTTTCAAAATTTATTTATCCTCGGGAAGTAGCGAATTATACATACTGTCAATTTGACTTTCGTCGTTTAGACTAGATATGTATATATTTTTATATGGCATACTGTAATGCCCATTAATTTTGCAAGAAGCATTATGGGTCTTTTCAGAACTTCTGGTCTGATATTGGGTTGCCATTGCATACTCCATATCGAGATACATCATATCTTCCCTTTCTTATTTTTATTCAAGACTTCCCCTGTTTTCAGTCTTCCTTATTGTCGTTTATAAGGAAGAATGATTATTGGTCTTACGAAGTAGACACATACAAGGGAAATGAGTTAGTCTCTATTTTTCCACTTTCTAGTTTATGATAGACTTATAAAGGTCTATTTGAAAACTCAAGTATGGTCTTCAGGCCATTTTTATTGGGTCATTCAAGTATTGTGTGGATATAGGATCATACTCTAGGGGAAACAATTACGTGGGTACGAATTTTATAATTTCTCACTTATCTATTAAGCCACGACTTCGGGCGTACGCTTAAAAAAATAAGGTTAGATTCAAGAATCATACCTTGTAAAGTGAGATTACTCAAAAGAGTTTGGCGGTGTTATGACAACTGCTGGTGTCAATATCGGTTTATACAGACCGTGGATCTGAGAGATCTATTTACCGCGAAATGCGTATTTCTAAAAGAAATCGCATAAATGTTTTTCGTATAATCCCTCGTACTTGTTAATTTTTATTAGTGTGAAAGGGTGTTGACTTTTGATTTGATTTTGAACTTCAGGTTCATTTTGGTTTTGAACTCCAGGTTCATTTTGTCAACTAGGATATGATGTTAAAATTTATTGAAAGCATTATTGGTTTGTTGTCATAAAATATTGTCATGTCATGAGCAATTCATACATATAATATAAATCCAGTAAACTAAAAAGTTGTGCTCAATTAACCAGAATGGAAACAATTATGATGTATACACATGCTATTTATATTCTGCAGGTATATAAATAATTTTATCTCAGACATATATTTATGCTACAGGCATTAAAAATACATCAAAAAGATTTTAGCATGCTAAATAAAATGTTTATTACAGAACATTAAATATGCGACGGGCATATAATTTTCTACGCATGCATTTATAGTGTTTAAGTGGAAATTCATGCTAGAGGCAACAAAAATATACATCACATCGTAGAAAAATGCGGCAGGCATTTAATATCATAGCAGACGATTAACACATACAATTAATCATCACATGCATTTTATAATGGAAATGAAAATTTTTCGTTTAATAATTATTGGACCACTAGGCAACGTCATACACCGTTAGGTTAGTTGACTAACGGCAGAGCGGTCGCAGGATCTTCCTAATTATTAAACGTAAATAATCAGATAATCCGAATAAAATGCGATGAATAAAAATTGTGTAATTTAACAGATTTTGACGAAAACAAAATCGTAATTAAATCTGAAAAAGATTTGAAAATCGAAAAAAATTTCGGGGTCAAACCCTAGTTAGGGTTTATGGTCGCGCGGATTGCCGCTTCAGGCGGCTAGGGTTTCCGGGCATGAGCGCGCACCGGGGGGGCCCGATACGAGCGGCTGCCGGGGGGTGGGGCCCGCCGCGGCCGGCGGCGGGGCCGCCGCGGCCGGCGGCGGGGCCCGCCGCTGCGGGCGGCGTGGGTGGGCCCGCCGCTGCGGGCGGCGGGGTTGGGGGCCCGCCGCTGCCGGCGGCGGGGGGGGCCCCGCCGCTGCCGGCGACGGGGCCGCCCGCCATCGCAGTGGCGGGTTGGCCCGCCGCTGCTGGCGGCGGGGCCGCCCTCCGCTCCTGGCGGCGGGGCCGCCCGCCGCTGGAGCGGCGGGTTGGCCCGCCGTCGCTGGCGGCGGGGCCGCCCGCCGTCGCAGCGGCGGGTTGGCCCGCCGCTGCTGGCGGCGGGGCCGCCCGCCGTCGCTGGCGGCGGGTTGGCCCGCCGCTGCTGGCGGCGGGTTGGCCCGCCGCTGCTGGCGGCGGGTTGGCCCGCCGCTCCTGGCGGCGGGGCCGCCCGCTGTCGCAGTGGCGGGTTGGCCCGCCGCTGCTGGCGGCGTGGGTGGGCCCGCCGCTGCGGGCGGCGGGGTTGGGGGCCCGCCGCTGCCGGCGACGGGGCCGCCCGCCATCGCAGTGGCGGGTTGGCCCGCCGCTACTGGCGGCGGGGCCGCCCTCCGCTCCTGGCGGCGGGGCCGCCCGTCGCTGGAGCGGCGGGTTGGCCCGCCGTCGCTGGCGGCGGGGCCGCCCGCCGCTGCTGGCGGCGGGTTGGCCCGCCGCTGCTGGCGGCGGGGCCGCCCGCCGCTCCTGGCGGCGGGTTGGCCCGCCGCTCCTGGCGGCGGGTTGGCCCGCCGCTGCTGGCGGCGGGTTGGCCCGCCGCTCCTGGCGGGGCCGCCCGCCGTCGTAGCGGAGGGTTGGCCCGCGGCTGCTGGCGGAGGGTTGGCCCGCCGCTGCTGGCGGCGGGGCCGCCCGCCGCTGCTGGCGGCGGGTTGGCCCGCCGCAGGGAGCGGCGGGGGTCGCCCGCCGTTCAGCGGCGGGGGTGGTTTTGCCGCCGCTTCGGGCGGCGGGCGAGGGTTTTTCCGCCGCTTCGGGCGGCGGGCGAGGGTTTTGGCGCGAGATCTAGGGGGGATTCGCGTTCCGGCGAGAAAATCCCCTAGGGTTTCATGGTTTTTGGGGATAAAAATCTAATTTTTAGTGGAAAAAATCTATTTTTAATCTCCAACAAAACGTTTTTATTGTAAAAATTTGATTTTTCATCAATAAAAACCTTGATTTTTATTAAACAATCGATCCAAGAATTTTGGATCTAGACATATGCGCATATGAAATTTTAGATCTAGGGTTTTAGGGTTACCTCTAGATCCTACCCGCCGGATCTAGCGACGTTCGGTGAAGGAAGCCCGTTCGCGTCGCGTCCGTCCGTCGCGTCCGTCCGTCGGCAGGGGTTCGGCTTAGCTTTGAGCGTGCTGATAACGTGTTGTAAACCATGGCGGCTACGGAACCCCGTAGCCCTGTATTTATAGTAATAGGGTTACATAATGGGTGGATACCTACTCACGGGTTGGGCCTCCAAAGCCCGTTTATAACAGAATAGAAATACTTAGCTTAGATGAAGAATTCCAATCCAAATATAAGCCTTTTTTGATCCAAGAGGGGGCCTAGGGCATGGCCTAACCTCTAAAAATAATCCTCCTAAAACATCTTCGGAACCCCCTCTAATGGTGGCTACAAACCCCTTAAATACTCTCCCAAAACCCTAGCAAATAACCCTAGAAAACCCCTCAAATTCGTGCCCAAAAACATCCCAAACCGCAACTTTAAATCTGGGCCCAGGCCGCACTCGGCCGAGTGGAATATGTGACCCGGCCGAGTGACACTGACATGCAAATTCCAGCACTGCAGCATCAACTTGCAGAAATTCCCCAGATTTCATCCGACCTCCGATTTGCGCGTTCTTGGCGGCGTTGGAACCGTCATGAAGTCTACTATCCATAAAAAATATGATAAAAATACTATGATTGCTGGAATGATAGCAGATTTCAAAAGAGTGAGAGGCTGTCTGAAAATCTGGGCGCTGCGTGTCCTCGGCATCACTCGGTCGAGTGGCAAATGTCACTCGGCCGAGGGTCATTTGGTACTCGGGCGGACGGCTTTCGTCACTCGGCCGAGTCGGGCTTTTGGGGCAGACTGACGGATTACAGTAAGTTGGACATTTTGGCTTGCCGTCGTCTGGGTGCCACTCGGGCGGACGGAGTCTCCGCACTCGGCCGAGTCGGCGTGCGATGCTCGGCCGAGTGCACGCTGATACATCTCTGTTGCATGTCCGATCTGGCTGGCCGAGCGGGGTCTCAATGCTCTGCCGAGTGACTCCTTCACTCGGCCGAGTGGCATGCTGAAAATGCCCAATCTTCATCTTTTCGCTCCCCCGTCGCTCCTACGGCGTTCTTTCTTCTTCCACTCCTCTTCCATTGCAGAATAACCCTGAAAAGGGCCATGGTTGACTCTCCGGAGTGGGCGCAAATCCTCTTGATCTCACAATCGATCAAAATCGCTCCATATATCCTGAAATACGACAAAAACAAGAAATAGTGAAAAGTATCGCAATATTGTCGAATAATCGTGAAAAGCGTGATATGGGCGATCAAAACGGTATGCAAATATGCAGAAAAAAGGTGTAAAATATGGAGTGATCAAAATCCCCCAAGCTTACCTCTTACTCGTCCTCGAGGAAGATAAGTAAAAAGACGAACTCGGGAGATGAAAAATAAGGGAAATGAAATAAAAGAATACGAAGCGGAAGGGGTAGCTAGATTATACTCTCAGATCTCAAGCCCTAAGCTGCACATAACGATAACTCGGAAAATACAAATCACATGCTATAAGGATTTCATATCTTACATAAACATGGTACTTGCAAGTTTTTAAGAACAACAAAAGGGATTCTCTAAATTCATACAATCAATTCATATCCACATCACGCATTTCATAGGATTTAATATACAAATGTTGGCGATGCACTTTTCAATCAAGAGTTATAACTGAAGCATATAAGAATCACGCCAAACATGCAATGGAGAATGGAATAAATCATGGCATTCACATATTTATATCAATTCATAAGAAATCTCCATAACTTAGGTATTTTGCTAAGTTTCAGCATTATCAAACTTCCCCATTCGTGCACCTCTCCACTCTAATGTCGTACTCACTCATATGGTCAAATGAATTCAACCCCCCCCCCCCCAAGCTTAGCTTGAGGCATCGCATCTAAAGGAATATGATAGTGGAAAATGGGATTTTTGCCTTGGTTTTCCCAAGTATTTTGTGGCTCCAGTAATGAGATAGAGAAATATATATTTTTTTCTTTTGGACTTTGTTTCTCATTTTTCTTTTTGGATTTTTGTAGGAGCTATATGATTTGTATTTTTATTTTTTTTTTTGAATTTTGGCTCCTTTTTGGCTTTTTGGACTTTTTGGAGCTAACTTTTTTCTTTTGTGGTGATTTTTGGGAAATAGATGCGATATAAGTAGCTTTAGGAGGTGAACTCAAGTGACATGTAGAGAATAAAAAGATATATGTGGAGAAAGAAATAATGTAACACTCGGTTCACTCTAAGATGTGCACGAACGGTTCAATAAGATAATACATCAACTAAAACTCATATGTAAGCATGGATATTCTCAATCATTTCAATAAATAGTGAAGTCAAGCGGTAAAGAGTACTTTCATATCAAGCATGCAACAGAAGGTGAATAAGACAATAAAACTGATGCTTCAGATATACTAATGATGCGTGAATCTTGGTGCATTTCCAACAAAAGCATACCAAACACTAATCCATACATTCAGTTTCAATTAATATCATGCATTCATATAGAGGAATCATCAAAAGAAATAGATTTGCAAGCACATGTAAATAGCAAGACTATGGAATACTCTAAGTAGCATGTCAAGGAATAATAAGCATCGTGATGGTTGCTAAAGCAATAAGAGATATCATCATACGAGATTCATCTAGCGGAAGAAGAAAAAGGGAAATAAAGAAATAAAAAAAATAAAAGAGAGGAAATAAAAGAAAAACAAGCACACAACATGATGCATGAACACACATAAAAGGAAAATAAGATGGAAAATTCAAAAAAAAATGATGCAAAATTTTGAAAAATTTTAAAAACCCTAAAATAAAGTAAAAATGCAACTAATGCATCTAAATGGCATGGAAATGCACTCCCCCAAGCTTAAACTTCACATTGTCCTCAATGTGATCATAAAAGGAAAAATATGAGGAACAACGATAAATATGAGGGAGGTGAATGAAAAATGATGAAATGAATGACATGAAATCCTAATGCAACTACATGCACATACAATGATGCATGAGAGCGCCTTCCCCCAAGCTTATACCAAACAATCCTATTCAAATGACTCGATCAATAAAATCACGATTTTGCTAAGCGTGATCAAGTCAAACAAATAAGAAAGTGAGGTTTCACTTGAAAGAAATGCTCGATGGTGGTGAGCAAAAGGATGTGACACTTCAAAATATGAAGGGGCAATTAATATATATAATGGGTTTTGGGTGTAAAAGATTTTTTTTGTTGCCATCATATGAGGTGATATTTATTCAAGCAAATCTATACGGTCCTTTCGCTGTCGAGAGAATTCGAGTTTATTGAAAGCATAAAAATTTCTACACTACTAGATTGATATCACCTATAGCAAAAGGCGGATCCAGTATCTTTTCCGGTGCAGGCAACTGCTCCAACTGCTCCTTCCGTGGCTCTGCCAGGCGCACATGTCCACGGACACCAACGAACTCTAGCAATGCATCCTCCAGCATTCCCACAAGGACTCCACCTGTACCCTGCAGAGAATAGGATGCATCAGTTCGCTGCAAAAATTTCACCCTCATAATAAAAGTATTCCAAAGAGGATCGTCAATAGAAATATATGAAATAAATAGTGGTGGACGATACTTCCCTGGAAATAATCCAATATCCTCACGTGCCGTGATAGCTGTCTCCACGGTGTCTTCTCTATGCTGCTCGGGTAAATCTAGATCATAGGTGTGGACCCCATCAAGATGCTCCTCATCATCGTCGGACTCATCCCAGTGCACCCCTTGATCATATTCATATGTGTCCATGGGTGCTAACTCCTCGCTCTCCTCCACATATACGTCCCATCGTACCTCTTGATCGTATGTACATGAATCCTGCAAAAGGCACGATGAATCATAAAAAACATCATACACTGGAGGGAAATCAAAGATAAAGGACGAGGGAGTAAAGAGATCTCCCTGAAGGGAAGCCATAAGCTCTGTGGGGTAGTCCTCTGCGTCAGTGGGAGGATGAGGTGGCTGCGGAAGCTCTAATGGAGGAGGATAGTGCTCGGGATCCTCATGAATGGCTGTGTCCTCGTCCCGATGCATGACCTCCTCGGTGATAAGCTCTGGCTCTGTGTGTAAGGCCTCCTCAAAAGCATGCTCTGGCTCGATAGTGTGCTCATTTGCCTTCTCATCAACTATCAATGTAGGCTCTCCCTGGGATGGTGATGCTGGCTGCTCATGTGTGTCAGCTTGTGGGGATGTATCATGTGGAGGGGAATGCCCGCAAGAAATCCGAAAATATAGTCTATCCCCCTCAAGTCTGACATGGATGTCCTCCTCAATTGTTCCTGCAGCTGAAACACGGTTCATAACAAAATCTGCAAATCGTAGCTCAAATGCATCACCTGCCGTAATGCTTTCTGAACCGGTGAACCTCACTGACTCCAAGAGACCCTCCAATAATCTCTGAAATGCGTCCTCCTCTGGCTGCGCATATGACTCAGTTTCTGCTTCCTTCACCGCCTCTTCGTCCATCCACTCTTCATATGCAATAGATGTATCGTAGGAAGTGGGATCGACGACGGCACATTCTGGCTCTGGTAGTAAGTATGGCGATGCTTCTTGCCCATAAAATGAAGAAGCAGAACTGATATCTTTGGAAATCCCTTCAACCTTAAGCATGAGCATATTCATTTCAAGTTGCCTCTTCACCCGTTCCAATAGAAGGTTACCCTTTTCAAGCCCGGCTTGCACTTCAACCTGGTGTGCATGCATCTCATCAAAAAAGATCCTTCGTCTCTCATCAAGCTCGGGCCAGTGCATTTCCTCAAAAAGGTATTCGCCCATCTGAGCACTCTGATCAAAATAGTATTCTCCCATCTGAGCACTCTGATCATAATAGTATTCTCCCATCTGAGCACTCTGATCAAAATAGTAATCTCCCGTCTGAGCATTCTGATCAAAATCTGTGGTCCACGTAGTATATTCCATAGCACCTGATCAACAAAGATAAATACCTGGAGAAAAGATATCAGTGGCACAAAAGAATATAGAAATGATAATAATGGTGGCAGGGGTGAAAATTTCCTTTTTATTTATTTTTTTTTCGTAGTCTAATCAACCTAATTGTGACAAATTGGCACCAACGGAAACACCTCCCCGGCAACGGCGCCAAAAACTTGATCGCTCCAAAATGCAACCCAAGAGCACGACCAGAAACTTGATCGGCCCCGGATACACGTCCCGGGACGACGATTGTAGTTTTACCGCAAGCGCACGGCAAAGTGGCGAGCGGGTATCGAACACGAGGAGGTGGTGTTGGCTCCAATCTATCCTAGGTTGGGTTGACTACGAGTGTATTATTGGTGGAGATGGTTATGGAATGATATAATGGAAATGGTGGTGGATGTCGGTATCGGAGATAGAGAAATCGGTCAAAAGTCGATACAATATAATAAAAGAGGGAATTTGCCTTGCGACGATCCTGTCACAATCGTCGGGCAAAGTATGGAATAGAAAATCAAATAAAGACGTCTAGGGCTAGGGAATCCCCACTACGGACCGTCATGCATCATTGTTAATAGTGAATCTCAATATTACTAGACTTGCGTTGAGGTGAACTAGTCGCAACTTAATGTAGAACCAAGCTCACGCTCTCGCGCTATTGCCGGTCTATAGCAAACCTAGGTTAGGGCCCAATCTCTTGCAAACCCTAACCTAAGCCACTAGCATGAGGATCGACATCATCGTTCAATCGCCCCTCGAGCCCACTCTCGTGCAAACTCGAGTTACGATCAAGGTTGTGATAGTTCGTATTCGTCCAATCTCTTGCAAACGAATATGTGTATAGATTTACAATTAAAAATCCTAGCTTTGGTCCAATCTCTTGCAAACCAAATCTAGAGAAACCCAATTGTAAACCTAAATCGAATATCTAGGCCTTCCCATCGATTAGAATCCAATCTCTTGCAAATCCCAAATCGATGGAAATCCCTAGCTATCCGTAGTAAATCAATCACAACCTAACCTCCTAGCAATTCTAGCAATTTGGAAATTCATTCATCACAAATATGAAATTAGATCCATAGGGTTCATCCCCAAACCCTAGAACAACAATTCTACTCTAGCATAGCAATAAGGATATAAGAATCAATAAAAACCATTGCTTGCATATAAAAAGATAGAAAATCAAAGATTCAAATAATAAGAATAGAAATACTTAGCTTAGATGAAGAATTCCAATCCAAATATAAGCCTTTTTTGATCCAAGAGGGGGCCTAGGGCATGGCCTAACCTCTAAAAATAATCCTCCTAAAACATCTTCGGAACCCCCTCTAATGGTGGCTACAAACCCCTTAAATACTCTCCCAAAACCCTGGCAAATAACCCTAGAAAACCCCTCAAATTCGTGCCCAAAAACATCCCAAACCGCAACTTTAAATCTGGGCCCAGGCCGCACTCGGCCGAGTGGAATATGTGACCCGGCCGAGTGACACTGACATGCAAATTCCAGCACTGCAGCATCAACTTGCAGAAATTCCCCAGATTTCATCCGACCTCCGATTTGCGCGTTCTTGGCGGCGTTGGAACCGTCATGAAGTCTACTATCCATAAAAAATATGATAAAAATACTATGATTGCTGGAATGATAGCAGATTTCAAAAGAGTGAGAGGCTGTCTGAAAATCTGGGCGCTGCGTGTCCTCGGCATCACTCGGTCGAGTGGCAAATGTCACTCGGCCGAGGGTCATTTGGTACTCGGGCGGACGGCTTTCGTCACTCGGCCGAGTCGGGCTTTTGGGGCAGACTGACGGATTACAGTAAGTTGGACATTTTGGCTTGCCGTCGTCTGGGTGCCACTCGGGCGGACGGAGTCTCCGCACTCGGCCGAGTCGGCGTGCGATGCTCGGCCGAGTGCACGCTGATACATCTCTGTTGCATGTCCGATCTGGCTGGCCGAGCGGGGTCTCAATGCTCTGCCGAGTGACTCCTTCACTCGGCCGAGTGGCATGCTGAAAATGCCCAATCTTCATCTTTTCGCTCCCCCGTCGCTCCTACGGCGTTCTTTCTTCTTCCACTCCTCTTCCATTGCAGAATAACCCTGAAAAGGGCCATGGTTGACTCTCCGGAGTGGGCGCAAATCCTCTTGATCTCACAATCGATCAAAATCGCTCCATATATCCTAAAATACGACAAAAACAAGAAATAGTGAAAAGTATCGCAATATTGTCGAATAATCGTGAAAAGCGTGATATGGGCGATCAAAACGGTATGCAAATATGCAGAAAAAAGGTGTAAAATATGGAGTGATCAGTAGTGTCCACCCAGGCATGCTTTCCGATCTGAGCGGCTCGCAAGTTCTCTTCAGTACTTTCCAGCCATTCCTCGGCCTTCATCGGACCATCCTCACCGTTCCAGGTCTTCGGGTGGAGGGAGCGAAATTATTGGATGCTTCCCGTAGGATGATATTCTCCTCTGATAGCTTGGACCATTTCTCGCAACACGAGATCTGAGATCTGATGCACTGGGGGAGTTGGTCCGTTGCTGGTCTGGTTGCTGGCTCCAGACTGATCGGCTCCATTGGGGCTCTCTGAGGTGTTTCCGTCCATTTCTCGAGTGTCAAACACAAAGGACCTGTATATAATGTTTAGTAAGAATTGACATATTTTAAGGAGATTATTAATATGGAAAGATTCTAAGAAGGTCAATCGAAAGATCATCAAGCTTAAGGGAGGTTGGTAGTGAAGAAGATCGATGGCATTACATAATCATGATTCACGTCCTTGCGGTCCAGCGGACACGGCCAGGGAAGTGACTAAGCCAGGATCACTTATGCCCAGTCTAGCTAGGTAGATCCAACAAACTTAGCCAAGCACATTGACCGGATCATGGTCCATTGAAGGAATCTTATCATTTATATGTGTGCCATCAATACAAAAAGATTTTTTTTATTAACAACTAATTAATCCTATCAAAATTTAGGTTTCGTGAAAGACTTTTTATTAAGGCCAGCTCCATTGGTGCTCTCCGAGATGTTCCCGTCCATCTTTCGAGTGTCAAACCTGCATTCATAGAAAAATGTCAGCTTAGTCGAGTATCGTATACGATACATCCTGGTTTTACTATACTGTTCACGAGGTATTTTGCACAGACCTGCATGGGCCGCCAAACTTGTAACGACCCGCTCTCGGTGGCCAGTTACTTATTCGATTTACTTGCAGGTCCCGCAATTTACCAGTGAAATCAGCATAGCCACAACTCAGAGATGTACCAACAACACTCAAACCAGCGTACAACGTTATTACAGTTCAGATAAGAATACAAACCAGCAGCTGCACTCTCTCACACGAATACATGAAAGTAAAACTACAGAAAGGAAATACAGAATACAAATACATCTCACAATACGCACACAAGCACAGATAACTAAAACTCCACACCCTCTGGGTCGTATGCAGGCTCCTCGTACTCTGGTGCAACCTTCCCGATCAGGTCGTTGTCTGCCGGTGTCATAAATGGAACAGAAGGTAAGTCACAACAATTCTAAACATAGAAAAGGATCAGTGCACAAGTATGGTAAAAAGTAACTACGTACAAGCAAATCAGAGTGAAAAGTAAAGTACTCAGCACAACTGTACATAACTGGTGGTAAAGGTAAACAGAGATAACAATTGTACTGTATAACTAATGGTTATCTTAGTGTTGGCATTAATTAATTACACTATGCGATGTGACTCATGTAGGAAAGTATGATATGCAACCATGGGTCATCTCCATTGCCACGGGGAGCAAATCCCGGGCGTCAACCACAACATACTTTGAAAACGAGACGAGACGAGACGAGAGAGTGTGACTCCGGCATAGCTCCCACACTTTCTCTACAATGAGTTACCCCAAACCCCAGTGTCATTTGTATCGATTACATACTTTCTTACGATATATTCCTTTAGACCTTTTACGAGATATTCCACAAAACATTCCACGAGATATTCCATAAGACATTCGATAAGATGTGCCACATGATGTCGTTAGTTCCCTGTTTACGATGGTAATTAAGCAAGGTTCACTGATCGACTTTCTTAACGTAAAGTAAGGTGGATGCTAGCAAATTAAAGGATAAATACAAGTCTAACAAACGTGGCACACAAAAGTTGTTGTTTTAAAAGTTCGTACGAGGACACTATCTACTTTTCTAATTCTAGAATCCATTGTGACTTACTGATCTCGAGGTGATGGTAGTGAGCCGGGACTGGATCTAGTGCTGGTGCACGATATTTGATACCTGTAAACATAAGAAACAATTAGTTAAAGAATACACTATATCCTATTTATTTAACTTGATCGTCTGGATTTTAAAACTGATTAAAACAGGGATGAAAAGTGTTCTAAATTTTTATATAGGCTATATGTGATAAAAATAGTTTTACTGCAAGAGGGAATATTTTTTTGAAGCTTATAATAATTTTTATAATTTTTAGAAACTCAAAACTAGTTTAAAACCCCAAATTATCTAAGTGACGCAAATCTTCCGTAATTTATTCCGGAGGCAATCCTAGTCGGAATTACTTGACTGAGCAGTCAAAACGACCGCCTCGAAGTTTATTATTAACCTATAATTTTATCAAGTATCAGTTTATGTGAAAATAACAGGTTATGGATTTTAAAGTGAATTATACTTATTTAATTTTTAAGTTTAAAAAAAGATTTTGAAAAAAGTAGACATCTGATCGAGATGAGACTAGTGCCATTGGGTCCGAAATATTGTTTCTGATTTCCTGGAGCTATCCCCATATTTTTCTGGACCATATATTTTAAGTTATGGATTTAATACTATAAAACCCTATTATTAATTAATTTAAAATGGAAAATGCGAAATAAATCCATATTTACGGAATTGCCATCGCGTTTAACCTCACGCTGCTTCGAAAACAACCGCCGACGGGGGGCTGTGTTCGACGTCGGGTGGTGGCGATGGAGGCAGAGAAAGGCGGAGGGGGGCGATGCCGGCGATGGTGTCACGGCGTCGGCGTCGGTGGCTCAGCGAGGCGAGGATGGCAACGGGAGGGAGCAACGGCGATGGCGTGGGGAGCTCGGCGCTGCGGGAGGCCGTTGCACGGCGACGGTGCTCGACAAATGTGGCGGCGAGGCGGTGATCCTGACGGCAGTGACGTTGGGGCGGTGGACGGCGTCGTTGGAGGGGGCCGCGGGGCGGTGCTGCGGGGTCTTGTGGCGGTGGGAGACGGCGACGGTGACATCGGCATTGGGCGCCTAGGAGAGGCGGCGGTCGGTGCCGCGGAGCGGCGGCGCTCGGCAGCGATCGGTGGTCTTCCTTCGGAGGGCGTTGGTGAGGGAGAGAGTGAGAGAGAGAAGTGAGATAGAGAGAGGAAGTGGGAGAAGGAGCGCGGTCGAAATAGCCTGGGTTCGAAAATTATCAGGGGAGAGAGGGAGAAAGTAACAGGCTGTGGGTTAAATACAAAGGTTGGTTGTTTATATAGGGTTAATTAGTGGCAAACTTGTGATAAAGGGTGGACAAGAAAAATAATGGGATTGGTGAGTGTTGGATCTGAATGAATTTAGATCCAACCAACAAGTCGGTTGGGTTAATAGGGCGGTTAGGGTGAAAGTTACTAAGTAAAAGTAGTTAGTAAATATAGAATTGTAATTAGGGAAAGTAATTAGTGGAAACCGGAGGAATACAAGCCCGTTTTCACAAACGACTCTGAAAAATCACCAAAATATACCGACGGGATCGTATCATCGCGAGGATCGCGAATACAAGATCCATTCTGGGATTTGAGCTACGGAAATACTAGTTTTAGGCCAAAACGTTTAGAAAGCGGGTATGCGGGTTCTAGACTGAAATGATATCAGAAAATTATGAAATTAATGTGGGAGGCCCTAAATGATCATACGGTGCTACTATAGAAGTTTGAAAATGTTTTGAAAACGTTTAAAGAGAAAATAAATTCGTTGAGTCCAAACAGTGATTATTGAAAAATGAATTTTTATTAGGGTTGTTTTGAGCATTTGAGGAAATCTGAAAATACTGAAATACCTTATAATTAGTCTTGTGTTTCAAAATATTTTTATGAGAATTTTTGAAATCAGTTTTGTTATAAAACTCTTGACTAACATTTATAAAGTAAAATTTATTTTTAAAATACGTAAAAATACGTAATTGAAGTGTTGAAGATTACAGGTCGTTACAGAATCAAATATATCGTGAAAAGCATGATAGAATATTAAAATGTAAACTTTGGGCTATTGAAATGCTATGGAAATGCGGGATAAAAATATAGAAAATATGGACACATCAAAAATCCCCCAAGCTTACCTCTTACTTGTCCTCGAGGAAAATGAATAAAAAGCTGGCCGGAGAATAAAAGTAATAAAGCAGAAAAGAAGTCAAAGATAAGAGAAAGCGACTAAATTATCTCCGCATCTCATAAGCACGCGGTAACACTCCAACATAGCAATTAAAAACATACAACTCACAAGAATTGATCAAGTCTAGCATCGATTATAAAGGATGGATTTTCAACGAATAAGGCGAACTCGAAATCGAATATATGATATGAAATTAGAGAGATTCCTATCATAGCTTGTAATCAATATACCAAATTCCACGATTCGAATTCAAGTCCCCACAACTCATTCTCTATCCAGCGTATAATATCATGACCAATCTTTCAAGCATGCAAGATAAATCCTTTTAATTGGTTTTTCATAACTGAAAATAGTAAATTCAATTGAATTTGGAAAACACCGCACTTAACCCTTTCATGAATCCTAGAAATCTTCGACCTTGCCATGTCCCTATTCTATATAGAAAATGGGGTAAGGATGTGGGATTTTTCTTTTCACAATTGTTTTGGCTATATGTGTTTTCTTTATATATATACACACACATACATGCATACATACATACATACACTAGTCATAACCCGTGCCCATAGGGCACTGTTCATTTAAAATATATCTCTCTCAAAATCTTAGATCCTTATAATTTTAAATGAACATCAATAATTGAATGGCAATAATTGTTATTACTTCCTTAAAAAATTTTGTTCTCCCAAAATTTAGTTACTCCAAAAATTTCTCCTACAAAATTTTCCAAAAATTTTAGCTGCTCCAAAAATTTAGTTCCCTAAGAGAATTTAGTCCTCTCCCAAAAATTTTAGTTAACATATAATTAGTTCCACCCAAAAGTTAAGAATTTTCTCCCCAAAATCTTTTCAAACCTGCATCCTAACCATTGATTCCTCATGATTAAATCCTAAGTGCACAGTTCATTTAACATATTCCCCCTCAAAATCTTAGTTTGCCTAATTTTAAATGAACAACAATAAGTAAAGCGTAATAATTATTCTTCAATTCCTCCAAAAAGTTTTAGGTCACTGCAAATTGTAGTTCCCACCAGAGACTTTAGTTCCCTCAAAAATTTTAGTTTCACCCCAAAATTTAGTTTCCTTAAGATTCGGGCACAGTTCATTTAAAATATTGCCACCTCAAAATTTTGAATCCTCAAGGATATATGAATTGTCACGCCCCGCTTTCCAAGTATGGAAGGCGAGACGTGAGGATGTCCACTCAAACGTGGAGCTGTGAAGCTGCAGTCTGATAAGCGTCGGTATATAAAACAAATAGCACGTCCTTGCATAGCGACGAAACAACAACAACAATAATAAAGCAGATAAAAGAACATCCACCACCAACATCCAGTAATTATTCCAACATCACAGAAAAGTCACAAAGGTACAAGTCTGAATAATAGGCCTAAAGCATGGCCGAAACAAAGGTAAAGAGAGTCAGGTGCTACGCACCGAAAGCTAACTGCAACTACTAAAAAGTGACAACTAAAAAGACTCCAGGTGAGACTAGGACTGGTCACCGGTGTCCTCGACCTCGGTCTCTGCAGGTACCTCGAACTCAGCGTCCACAAATTGCTCGTCCTCTGCAACTAACTCTGACTCAGAACCTGACATGTGACACCCAAAGGGAAGAGGGCACATGTCAGCAAAAGTCTCCCAAAAGAAAGCAGATGACTTTTGTGCAAGGATACAAATAATAAAAGACGACTAGCAGTTCTAAAATAGTGAAATGAGTTGACATGACATTTAAGAATGCAACAGTTAAAGATGACATGATGCACATGCATGCACGTTGTAGCAGAAACTACGAAAAACACCATTTCATGAATCATGATCACTATCCTATCACAATGTGCACAGGGTTTACTCCTTACAGCTGAAGGAGCGGATCAGACATCCTTCTATGCTGCGTGACAGCTTAACCCTACCCCTCCACATGTCTAGAGCGTTTCCCAAGTACGTGAGCTCTCTTCTGGATCACGAGCCAGGAAGTGTTTTTGGGTTTGGCATAGGGTTGTGCCCGCAAAGTAGGTGCCTAGCCTCAATAGTTACAATAAGTGTAGCGTGTGCTACGCAATCGAGATGAAACATTTTGATGCATGACATGACATGGCAATGAGCAGTTAAAGTGCGTACAGTTAATTGAAATTAAACATGACATGGCAGCATGAATGAAAGCATGTAAAGAGTGTCGAATCTAGCTTCGTTGTCAAGCTAGATCTAGTAAAGACGTCTAGTCGACTTCATTTCATCGCCTAGTCTCTTTTACGCTACTGTACAAAATGGCCTAAGACGTGGCCTAAACAAGCACTGGCAAGTATCACTTGCCTCAAAACAACCAAGTCACGATCCGTTCAATCAAGTCTGAGTCTACCTATGTGTTCAGATCGCAGTCCAGCCTACAGTCCCAATTATTTATCTTGATTAGTGAGTTACAAAAATAATCAGAAGCAGCGATTTTTAGGTTGATTAACAGGTGGTGTGGGGGTTCCTACGAGCGGGACTTACCTCAACACGACGCGAGAGCTACTCTGACGTCGGGTAGCGACGTCAGGGGTTGGACTCCGGTATCGCGAACGGTACAGAACGAACGGTTCTCTGTTGATAAAACACGTGTATGAATAAGTTGTTGGATATGGAAGACGTTTGTACACCCTTGTGGGGGATGTACGAGGGAATACGGACCTCGAACGTCGCGTACACGAAGGCGTGTACAAAGGGAATCTGTTCCCTTGCTGAAAGGATCTCTGGATGAGTGGGAAAGTCGCATTATATATGCATAAGTGCATGCGACATATGGCTAATAAAGGGGGAATATCTTAAGCTTATGTTGTACCATGCATATGGTACAACTTAAGCTTATAATGTGCCATGTATCATGGTACACCTTAATTAAGTTGTTCCAAAGGAACAACTTACCCTAAAATAACTACCTTGGGGGCTATAAATAAGACCCAAGGGTAAGCCATTTCTTACACCTTTTGCATGAAATTCATGCATGCATCTTCATCCTAGCGAAGCTCTGCAGAAATCCTTTCTCTCCCTCTTATCCAAGTTCTTAATCTAAAGTAGAGATTTAGATTGTGGATTAGTAGCCTTACTCCGTTCGTGAGAAGACTCGATCCGTCGTGGCGAATCCGAAGGCGAAGTTCGTAGACTACCGTGCAGCGTACGCAAGCGTAAGTCTAAACTTCATGTTATCGATCCTAACTCTGTTTTGGACAGGATCCTACATTGGTATCAGAGCCATATGGGTTCGCCCCGGTCAAACCGCCACCCCGTCGAAACTATGAACGAGTCGTTGTCTTTTTCACGAATGGGTCTCCTACTATTACGGATATAGTAGGAACGCTTCGTGACGGAGAGAACGCAGCGGTTGTTCTTTTCACGTTAGGGTCTCCTATCATTACGGATATGGTAGGAACTCTCCGTGACGGGAAGAACCGACCGTTCACGTAGTATGTTATTTTTCATTTTTGGCACACGGCCATTAGGAAATAACTAATTTCTCGACGAACGGGTGCTTCATCGACGAACGGGTGCTTCATCGAGGAAGATGATGGTAGTTATTTCCATCGGGTAAGAGGAAATTTGGTGCATGTGCACCATGGCCAAATGGGCTATGAAGGCTATGCACCCCCCCTCCACTTGCGGAGGGGGTTGGCTACGGCCAATAACCACCGACGACCACCCCATCAAGGGGGAGGAGTGTGTGCGGCAACCCCATTCAAAGGGGGTGGCCGGCCATGGCCAAAGGGGCCATGGCCGGCCAATGCCAAATGGCCTTGGCCATGACCGGCCATGGCCAGGCCGGCAGTGGCCGGCCAAGGCCAGGCCGGCAATGGCCGGCCTTGGCCAAGGCCTGCCGGCCTGGCCGGCCCTGGCAGTGGCCAGGGCCGGCTGGCCTGCCCTGGCAGAGGCCAGGGCCAATGCCCTGGCCTCGGCCAGGGCCTGGCCGGCCTTGGCCGGCCTCGGCCAGGGCAGAGGCCCTGGCCGAGGGGGCCAAGGCCCCTGGCCGGCCAGGGCAGAGGCCCTGGCCGGGAGGAAGTTGCAATTCAAAAATTGGTCGACCAATTTGGTGTTTTTGGTCGACCAATTCGACAGAAGGTCTGGGTTGATTGCAAACTTGCCAAATGACCCATACGGGGTAACAAAAGGCCTTGGTCAAACTCGAATGTGTCGATTAGTCCATACGGGGCTAACCACAGTGCCGACTAGTTCATACGGGACTAACGTTTTAATGAAGTTTTTTTTGGGCTCTACTCCTTGAAGACTAGCCATAGTGCTCTACTTCATGCGAGATTAGCCAAGTCATTGTGCTCTACTCTACAGAGATTAGCCAATGTACTTATGACGTTGTGCTCTACTCTACGGAGATTAGCCAATGTACTTATGACGTTGTGCTCTACTCTACGGAGATTAGCCAATGTATTTTGAATTTTTGAAAAATACGTTTTTCAAAAACGCTTTTCCGCTGCAAAGTACTATAAGAGTACTAACATTTGATAAAGTGAGGGAGAAATATTGAAAGTTACTCTAGATGGTGATTGGAAACATAGTGACCTTTCCGATTCTAGAGTAACATCTTCAATATTTTTCGAAAGAAACTTATCAAATTATGAATATCGTTCCAAGTGGGAGTTGATTTTAGAACTATCCATATGGGATATTCTATTGTCATTTCAAGTGGGAATTATATCTGAAAAATACGTTTTCAAACTCGTTTTCCGCTGCTAGTACTATAAGAGTACTATTGTTTGATAAGTGATGGGGGAATATTGAAGGTTGTTCTAGATGGTGAGTGGAATCATAGAGACCTTTTCGATTCTAGAACAACATCTTCAATATTTTTCGAAAGAAACTTATCAAATATGATATAATTCCAAGTGGGATTTGAATTTTTAGAACTATCCAAATGGGATACTCTATTATCATTTCAAGTGGGAGTTATATTTTAAGAATTTTTATGCAATGTTTTGATCGAACCTTCGGTTTTGTGTCTTTTGCAGCATTTTAAAAGTAAAATGTCTTCCGCTTCAAAGAATATCGTCGCTGAGTTAAACAAAGGTGAAAAACTCAACGGCGATAATTACAAACTTTGGTCCATTAAGATACAATACGTTTTAGAGGAGCAAGAAGTGCTCGAAACTCTAAAGAACGTAATGATTGAACCCGAGTTGGGCACTACGGCCCAACACAGACGAGACAAGGAAGCTTTTGATGCTTGGTCTCGGAAGAATAAGATAGCGTGCATTACGTTATTAAGCAGTATGGCTGATGACATAATGCGCATCTTCCGAGAATATGACCTAGCCATGGACATATGGTCCAAGCTAGAGGAGAAGTTCGGTGGCACATCGGTGTCCAAACTTCGCGCCTTAACTATAAGGTTCGACACATATAAGAAACGTCCAGATCATTCCATGGGGAAACATCTGCGACATATGGCGAACCTTATCTCAGAGTTAAAGGACGCAGGTCATGTGCTCACGGATGAGCAACAAATCCAAGCAGTCATACGTTCCCTACCAAATGGGTGGGATCAGATGAAGATGCATCTCACTCATAATGAGAGCATCAAGACCTTCAACGATGTTTCCAAGCACCTCGAATTAGAGGAAGAGCGGCTTGCGGCTGCCAAGCCAAGTGCAGAAGTGCACATGGTTGCTAGTTCCTCACACGGGGGAACGAAACGTAAAGATCGTTTGAAGTCTTCTAATGAACGTAATAAGCAACCTGAGTCCACCAAGGAACCCAAACATAAGGGTGTGCACAATAAATGGCACAAGAAGAAAGACTTGAAAAGGATCAAGTGCTTCAAGTGCAACAAGCTCGGTCACTATGCTCGTTCGTGTACGAGTGGAAGTGACGAGGTAACTTGTAATACTAGTTACATATGTGTTTCTAGTTCACTATTTCTTGTGGAATCTAATCCATTTTGGGATAATTGATTCAGGTGCCACCAACCACATAGCAAAGGACAAACGGTCCTTCATGGAGTATCACCGGATACCCCAAGGAATGAAGTGGATCAATGTAGGAAACAACACAAGTGTTGTAGAGAAAGGCGTTGGGAATTGCAAGTTTAGACTTGGACAACGGCCACACTCTCCTACTTTATGATGTTCTCTTCATTCCATATATTCAAAGGAATATTAATACTGTGGTCAATTTAATGGGTCTTGGTTATAGTTGGTTCCTTCATGATTGTAATATGGACCTATTTTGTAATAATTCCTTTATTGGTACTGGGTTTGTATTTCAAAGGATTTATTGTAATAAGTACAATATATTTCCTCATGTAATGAAAATTTCCTTGTGACAAATTCTTTGACTAATGAGTCTAATATAATTTGTTGGCACGCAAGGCTTGGTCATATTGGACCAATGCGTATAGATAGACTTGCCAAACGTGGCCTTCTATCCAATGTTTCAAAGGTTGAAATGTCGACCTGCGAACATTGCCTTGTGAGGAAATCTTGTCGCAAGCCGTTTGGAACCGGCACAAGGGCCGAGGTTCCATTACAGCTTATCCATTCGGACATATGTGGTCCAATGAATGTCAAGACAAGACGCGGGAAGTCCTATTTCATCACTTTTATTGATGATTTCACCCGATTCGGTCATATCTATTTGATATCCCACAAAGTGAAAGCACTAAACCTGCTTTAAAAACTATATGAGTTTAGTGGAGAATCAATTAGATCGCAAGATTAAGGTCATGCGAACCGATAGGGGCGGTGAATATCAGTCAACAAGTTTAAAGGAACTTTGTGATGAAAAAGGCATAGTACATCAGGTAACTATGCCTTATACTCCTCAACAAATTGGTGTTGCAGAAAGGAGGTATAGGACTTTAATGAAAAATGGTCCGTTCAATGATGGAGCAAGCTAACTTGCCAATCACCTTTTGGGGTGATGCATTATTGACGGCCGCTTTCATTTTGAAACGCGTACCCTCGAAATCAGTTAGCTCCACTCCTTATGAGTTGTGGAACCAAAAGTCTCCTGACTTAAACATTTTGAAACCTTGGGGTTGTGCATTCTACGCACATATTTCCTCCCATAAGTATGTCAAACTTGGGCCAAGGGGAAGGAAACGTATCTTTATACGATACGCAGAAAACTCCAAAGGTTATATTTTTGTTAGTCAGGAAGACAATGGTGGGCTAATTGAGTTTGAGTCGAGGGATGACACTTTCTTGGAAAACGAGTTTCCAAGGCAGGGCGAGATAAGTCAGGACTTATCTTTATTTGAGATTTATGATCAAAATGGATTACCTCATTCGAGTGGGAGAATTCTTGGTGAAAACGAAAATACGTTTCAACCTTCACCAATGGATTATACGAATGACGATTATCCTATTCCTTACGGGAATAATGATCCAAGTGGGAGCAATTCTAACGACATTCCAAGTGGGAGTGATATTAGAATTGATCTAAATTCGAGTCAACAAGGACGTGAAGAAATCTCAAATACAACGTAGTAGTCGTACAAGATTTGAGGATGAATTTCCGTAAACCTTTATGACTTTACTACAAGATGATGACAAGCCTGCCACTTTCAAACAGGCCGCATCATGCCATGCGAAAGACAAATGGATGGAAGCGATGAAGGAGGAATTGAAATCCATGAAAGTTAACCAAGTCTGGGACTTGGTTAACTCACCCAGAGGACATAGAGCAATTGGGAACAAATGTGTTCTCAAGATCAGCATAAGGCTGATGGCTCTATTGACAGATATTAGGGGTGTGCACGGGTACAGGTACCCAGATACCCGATCGGAACCTACCCTAACGGGTAGGTTCTGGGTAGATAGTTATCGGTTCCGGGTAGGTTCCGGGTAGGAAAATTTGGAACCGACGGGTATCGGGTCCGGTTACGGTTCCCGTCTATAGAAAACGGGTACCCAGAACCGGAACCGATATTTTATATATATATAAATTTTTATATATTATAATATTAAGGATCAAAATATATAAGAGTGATCCACCCTGGCTGTATCTAATTTGAACTTATAATATTAGTGAGTACAACTTGCATCCTGAAGTTTTGAGCAACGTGTAAGTTCATTAAACAATGCATTTGAATCAAAGATCATATTGTTCTCTTATGCGTTCAAAAGAGCAGTAGAGGTAAACGTGAATCATTCTTCCATATGTCTAGCTTTATCTAGTAGAAATGACTGGTCAGTATGCATTTATCACTGAAGAAAGAGACTAGAGACAATATTTTACTTCCAGATTGATTTTTACTCATGCGTATTTGAGGTAATTGTCATGCACAGATCATTTGGAAATCATTGTTCGTAATGACTCACAAATTAGATTTTTTTACAGGGTACCCGGAACCTACCCGGAACCATAGGGTCCAGGTAGGGTCCGGGTATAGGGTTCAACTGGGTAGGTTCCGGGTCCAAATTTTAGGAACCGGTCCCTTACTGGGTAGGGTCCGGGTAACATGAAAAAAACAGGGTACCCGGACCCGCACACCCCTAACAGATATAAAGCTCGCCTTGTCGCGAAAGGTTTTACGCAACAGGAAGGGATAGACTACGAAGAGACCTTCTCACCTGTTGTGCATTTTACCTTGATTCGCATGATTCTGGCAATGGTAGCTTGCTTATACCTCGAATTACATCAGCTGGATGTAAAGACTGCCTTTCTCAATGGAGAATTGGACGAGGAGATCTATATGGAACAACCAACAGGGTTTGTAAAAGAAGGAAACGAACATAAGGTTTGTAAACTTCGTAAATCCATATATGGTCTTAAGTAATCCTCGAGACAATAGTATATACAATTTCAAGAAGTTGTCTTATCAAATGGGTTTTCCATGCTTGATGAAGATAACTGAGTATATATCAAGAGGATTAAAAGCAAGTATATTATCATGTCTCTATATGTAGATGACATTTTAATAGCCAGAAATGACAAGGGCTTTGTGATGAGTATCAAGGCTTGGCTTTCATCAGTGTTTGAGATGAAAGGCATAGGAAAAGCCGCATATATCCTTGGAGTTAAGATTTCAAGGAATCGTTCGAAGAAACTTCTTTCTCTTTCACAGGAGACTTATATAAAGAAGGTTCTAGAACGATTTAATATGCAGGACTGCAAGTCCATTGATATTCATATAAGCATATGCGATAATTTATATCTGGAATCGTGTCCAAAGAACCAAAAGGAAAAGGAAATTATGGAAAAAGTTCCATATTCCAGTGCAGTTGATAGTCTTATGTACGCTATGGTGTGTACGAGACCGGACATCTGTTTTGCCGTTGGAAATGGTAAGCTGTTACCAATCCAACCCAGGGCAAGAACACTGGAAAGCGGTTAAGAGGATAATGCAGTATCTTAAAGGAACTGCAGATTTGCAAAAGACTATGATAAAACCAAGAAGGTAGACATAAGGTACATATCTACGCATGAGATGATAGAGGATCAGCTTACGAAAGCGATCCCCAGAAATGTGTTTTATAAACACTTATCATCCCAAAGATTGCGTATGAGCTGAGTTGTACGAATATATATTCCCATGTCTAAGAAAGATCAAATTTAATAAAAGAATAAGTTCTTTTTCAAACATTGCATATGAATTTCTTAAGAAATGTTTGTGTACATTTTTGAAATCTCAGCTGAATTGTGTGTATGTCGGACAGATAAAGGTTGGCTCTCTCACATGAGCAACCGCCTTATCTTATCAGATGGATAAGATAGAGATGAGACTAGTTTAAAGTCAAAATCATTAGACGAATGATTTAGAGTCATGACTTAAACAAGATAGTCGAATGAAAGATCTGCATCATATGGATGCTTACAAAAGATCTGAGATCTGTATCACAAGGATATTTGAAAGAGATCTCGTAGGATTTTTAAAATCCTATCTGTCTTATGCAGGATGAGAGTCCGTGAATATTTCACGAGTAGTAAGGGGACTCAAAAAGATAGACACTGTGGTGTCTGATCTTTTCATCCGTACAACATCATTAAGACATACTCTCCATGGGAAAGGAGTGATGTTGTAATACGTGTTCATACTACGTATGCATTTCGACCATTGAGTTAGTAGCAATAGTGTTTGCTATTATGTGAGACTCAAAGGCCATACGGGTCTTAACTCTTACCCTCAAGGACTCCAATTGGTTCCTTTAGATTTGATGAGATGATCGCTATCTTAGCGTGTTACTTATGGGCTATGATAATTCGGCTCGGCGGGGCACGTTAGAAAAGCGAATCAAGTCAAGATCAGAAGGTTCGCAAGAAGAGGAAGATTGATTTCATATTCACATTTGGACTTTAATGATTCAAAGCTGGCCAGCCAATTGTGATCCAGATGGGATTCAATTGTTGAATATAAAGTATAAGAAATGTGAAGAAATAATCTAGGGTAAAGCATGCGTTGAACTACTCAACTTTGCACCTTCGATGTCGTTGTGTATCTCTAACAAGTGCACAACAACAGACTCTACGCGCATGACGGTCGCACGGTCTATTTCTCGGTATGATAGATGAAAGAACTAAGGGAAAGACGTTCTCTTACAATCCCCTCAAGTGTGAGTGGGAGATGTTGGATATGGAAGACGTTTGTACACCCTTGTGGGGGATGTACGAGGGAATACGGACCTCGAACGTCGCGTACACGAAGGCGTGTACAAAGGGAATCTGTTCCCTTGCGGAAAGGATCTCTGGATGAGTGGGAAAGTCGCATTATATATGCATAAGTGCATGCGACATATGGCTAATAAAGGGGGAATATCTTAAGCTTATGTTGTACCATGCATATGGTACAACTTAAGCTTATAATGTGCCATGTATCATGGTACACCTTAATTAAGTTGTTCCAAAGGAACAACTTACCCTAAAATAACTACCTTGGGGGCTATAAATAAGACCCAAGGGTAAGCCATTTCTTACACCTTTTGCATGAAATTCATGCATGCATCTTCATCCTAGCGAAGCTCTGCAGAAATCCTTTCTCTCCCTCTTATCCAAGTTCTTAATCTAAAGTAGAGATTTAGATTGTGGATTAGTAGCCTTACTCCGTTCGTGAGAAGACTCGATCCGTCATGGCGAATCCGAAGGCGAAGTTCGTAGACTACCGTGCAGCGTACGCAAGCGTAAGTCTAAACTTCATGTTATCGATCCTAACTCTGTTTTGGACAGGATCCTTCATAAGTTCGTTATGACGGGACTTGAATTATTAGGCAATCCTAAAACGTCTAATGATCCAATTTGGGAAAGTGAACCCACTGAGCAAAGTGAACACACTCATGAACACACTCACTCATGAACGTCTTGAAAATGCTATATTGAACATGTATAATGTATAGAACTGCTACTGCTTACATTTAAAATAGGACCGCCGTGCTAATATAGAAATCTGTTCTTACTGCTTAGAAATAGAACTGACATGCTAATGTAATCTCTGTTTGAATTGCTTAGAAATTATAATTGTTCATTTGTTCATAAATGCTTAACTGTCGTGTAAAGTATTTTGAAAAACTTGCCAATGGTCCCACTCTCCCTTTTACTTGCCAAGGACCCTTGCTGACATACATTTCAATGTTGTTTGAAATGTATGTCAGGTCACGAGACAGGTTACATCGAGGACGAGCTGCTTGAGGAGACCGACCCACAGGACCAGGAGTACACTGATCCAGGAGTTCTCCTGCTGAGGACCAGTTACTGAACACTACCTGCTACTATTTATGATTTCATTTACTCCACTTTTGTCGGTGTGTGTACCTATCTTTGTAGAACTCTGTTGTTGTCGGCCATGCTTAGGGCCTTATTACTCGTGTGCACTCTATCTGGATGTTGGCTTTAAATTCTTAGCTACATCTGTTGTTTCTGAAATGCATGGAAGTTCATGAGTATGGTTTTATTCACAAACGCTTATTAGGTTTGAGCTTCACCGCTTCAGCCCATGCTGACCTGCTCGCGTCCTCGCTCCCAAGTATAATGGGAAGCGGGGCGTGACATGTTTGGACCGTGGATCTAAGGCCCGAGTGAGCTTGCTCGTGGTACGATGTGGCTTTTAGATCACACTTCACTCTTTTCATTATGAGTCATAATATGGACTTTAATAATTAAACATTCACCGTGTTTTGATGCTTAGTCTGTGACTGCTCTGTTAGTAATAGGTTTGAATGTTAATGATATAATTGAATGCTATTGTAAAATCATCTACTTTATTGTTTCAAATTTGTCATTTTTACCAAGTGACGAACAAGCCTACGAAGAGGCACCGGCTTACGAGGAGACATATTTTCCAGTGGAGAACGCAGAATTTTGAGGCCAGAATTATTGAGGAGAGTCTTGTTTATTTTATCTGGCATGTCCTTATATTTTTGAGAGAGAGAGAGAGAGAGAGAGAGAGAGAGAGAGAGAGAGAGAGATCCTTCCTTTTTTCAGCACATGATTCTGTACACTCTTGAGGGATGAACAATGAGTATTTTCCACATATAATTTTTTCTTGTTTTTGTCTCTATTCTGTTTTCACTGGCACCTACAGGACATGCACATAAATAGATTTTTGTAATGACACCCGTACATGGGTCGTTACAAGTTTGGTGGACCATGTAGGTCCGCGCAATCACCTCGTGAATAGTATAGAGAACACGGAAAATACGTATAGAATACTCAATCAAATTGATATTCCACTTTGAAATACAGAATGTTGAAGGCATACCCTCGCCATGGACGTGCAACTGGGATCAATGCAATTACCATCAACAAGAACATGGCCGAAAATCAAGGCGATGTGAGTGGGTCTGTTTAAACCAAGGAGGAAGAAAAGAAAAAAATACACGTACACCGTGGGCCCGCTCGCGTTCTCGCTCCCAAGTATAATGGGAAGCGGAGCGTGACCGTGTTCATGTAGGATACAAACTCCTAATCTGCTACTGGATAGGATAAGACCTACATGGGCCTTTACAAGTGCATACATAACACATAACAAAATTTAATTATGTTTTGCTATTTTCTTTCCTTTTCTTTTTGCGGGTCGGGGGTGTTAACAGGTCGGATTCAGACCCGATTCACCTTTTCATATTTTCTTTTGGGTTTAAAGTGTGTTAATGGGTCAGATTCAGATCCGAAATCCCTGTGTAGCGGTGGCTGTTCGGAATCATCTTCAATGATCGTCGGTGAATAGTTCTCTCTTATGAAAGTAATTTACGTATGATTTTTTTCTTTTCACTCTTCCATCATAAACCCTATTTTCATCACAGCCTACAATTTATTTTCATTGATCAAAATTTTATTCAGGCAATCACTCAAGCGTCGGCCGAAGCTGGGGTAAGTTTTTTTTCCTTCGATTTAAATTTGGAATCGAACCAATCAACATAAATTCGTGAGATTCAGATCCAAAAGTGTTAGATTCTCTGAGAATTTTTCTTTACCAATCGACATAAATTTGGAAGCGAACTCTTGTTAACTGCGCCATGAATTAAGTGAAGTCTATAAGCAACTCTCAATTTTAACTTGTTTTAAGGGGGTGTAGAGATCAATATGTTTAGTGTATTGATAAAAATACTTATCACTGAAGAAATATATAACTCCAAAAATTGAATATTAAAATTGATAATAAATCTTTCTTGAGCTAAATTCTAATATCTGATTATGCTCACTTTTTTGTTATACAAATTTTTTTGTCTGTATACATAAAAAGCATTGTGATGGTCAGCTATAACTCAAGACTTGGTGATATAGTGATTAAGCATACATAGAATGCTAGTCTTACACAAAGAAACATAATGTTTCGATGTAGGAGTTATCAGAAATTCTTAGGCCGGGTTTGGGAATGAAGGCAAGGTTTCTTACCTTCAAGTTTTGGATATAAGCTTTCTTACCTCTAAAAAACTTAACCTATGGGTTGTTTGGTAGCCCAAAGAGAGATTCCATATCTTCACTTTTTGGGTTTGAAATTGAGGTATTAATAAAGGTTATGAAAATCCACTCTTACATTCCTTTTATTTCTACCTTCATTTTAGGCAAAAATGCCACGCACCATCTCCTTGTTCCATTCTCTTCACCCTAAATTAAGAACCTCATATGGGAAGAGAAGGAGAACAAGCAGTGGTATCTTTCCAATGGAGGTATGGGCTTGCAAAATGGGGGTTTAATGCCAAATATCTCCAATTAAAATCTATGATTAACATAGCTTTCTTCCCAAAGGGGGCCTTAATATTCAATTATATTATATTGATGTACTTATTTCATTTCTTATTTCATAGTTTCTTTCTTTTTTTGATTATTGTCGTTGTTTTTCCTTTGGGTGTTTGGGTTGGGAGTAGAGTGAGTTGTTTATGAAATTAACACTATAAAATGGCTAGCAAGAGAAAATAACATAAAAATGCAATATGGAAGTTGAGTGAGGGATGTCACAAAAGTTTCAAGAGTCCTATTTGGATTGTGGGGGGTTTTTCCAATTGAATGACATTTGACCAAATGACCCATGAGTTTTCTTGACCAGATGTATCTTGTATTATGTGGAGTTGTAATGGGACAAGAATTTTTAATATTTTTTGGGATAATAAAGTAGGTAAGGAGATTTTTGGGATGGTAGAAATTGCCATTGATTTATGTTTTAAGGTCAAATATGATTTGTATTGGGAAGTTGGATTCTGTTCATGTTTATTTTTTCAACATTTGCTTATTAAACAATAATGCATACTATTATGTTGGTTTTGTTACAATGTTAAACTAGACAATTGATAAATTTTACGAAAATACCAGCACATATTGGTTTTGGACAAATCACATTGAATCCAAATCTTTCTTGAGCTAAATTCATTATGCTTGCTTTTTTTGTTATACAAAATATTTGGTTTTGTATACATGAAAGGTATTGTAATGATCTGATATAACTCAATACATGGTGATCTTGTGAGTAAGCTTCATAGAATACTATTATCATAAAATGAAACATAATGTTTCAAGGTAGGCGCTATCATATATTCTTAGGCTGGGTTTGGGAATAGAGGCAATGCAACTCTTCTCCACGTTTATAGATAAGTTTTCTTACCCCCAAATAACCTAACGTCTGGGTTGTTTGGTAGCCCAAATAGAGGTTCCATACCTTCATTTTTTGGGGTCCAAATGGAGGTAATAATGGAGTTGATGAAAATTCACTCTTATAGTCATTTTATTTCTACCTCCATTTTAGGCAAAATACCACACACCATATCCATCTTTCATTCTCTTCTCCCTAAATCAACAACCATATATAGGAAGAGAAGTAGAACAAGCAGTGGTATCTTTACAATAGAGGTATGGGCTTGCGAAATAGGGGTTTAATACCATATATCTCCATTTAAAAACTATGATTAACTTAGCTCTCTTTCCAAATGGGGCTTTAATGTTCAACTGTATATAATGATGAGCTTAGTTCTTAGTTTCTTTCATTTTTTGATTGTTGTCATTATTTTTCCTTTGGGTCTTTGGGGTTGGGGGTTGAGTGAGGTGTTTATGAATTTAACACTATAAAGTGCTAGCAAGAGAAAGCAACATATAAGGGCAATCTTGAAGTTGAGTTAGGGATGACCCAAAAGTTGCAAGAGTCTGATGCGATCCGCTAGGGATTTGATGATAAAAAGAGGATTTTTATTGGATCTCAGATCTGAAATTATAGGAAAACCTACTACAAATCTACTACTCGCTAAATAACAACTACAATTTAAGAGGACGACTAGCTAATGATTAATCTAGGGGATAAACTAATAAAAGGAAAATACTCTCTCAATTTTCGCATAAGAATTAGGGCCGGCTCAACCCCCTTAAATAGCCAAACACCCCCCAAAAGTCATTTTACCCAAATGCCCCTCTTCCCAAATACCGGCCGCAACACTACTCCGCCCCGGAAAAACCACCTTGTCCTCAAGGTGGTGCGTGAGGGGTATGGTCAGCTACTCCACGTGCAGGTGCTCCGGATCATCGTCCACGCCGGCCTCCAACATTATCACACTTTCTTCTCCCTCTTCTTCGTCATTCACTATCAGGATCTGAAGAGTACGATTTCCGCACCGGTGCCCTGGGGTAAACTTCTCGTCGCATTTGAAACACAGGCCCTTGGTCCGTTTGTCACGAATCTCTGCCTCGGTCATTCTTCGTGTATGCCCCCCAGGTCGTAGTTCCATCCCCTTCTCCTTGGTAACCACTGTGCCGTCAGTGGATGTTGCCCCTCCTGCGGCCCCCTTTTGTCCTCCTCCCGGATCCGGCACTCTAAAGGTAGAGCCTCCCCACGTTCCGCGGGCTCTCCGCTCCGTCTCCTGGTGATCCTCCACCTTCCTGGCCAGCGTCATCATCACACACAAACCCACGGGCTCAAACTGCCTCAGCCCCGACCTCACCGTAGGCTTCAGCCCCTTCATGAAACAGCCCTCCAGTGACTCCTCAGAGACTCCCCGAACTCGGTGGCAGAGCGACTCGAACTTCTTGATGTAATCACCCACGCTCCCCTCCTGCTTCAGCGAGTACAGTCTCTCGAACACGCCGTCAGCCGGACCTCCGCCAAATCGCTCCGTCAAGAGCGTCGTAAACTCAGCCCAGGTCTGAAAAGGCCGCTGCTGATCGGTCCAACGAAACCAGCCCAAAGCCTCTCCCTCCAGGCAGACCCCTATCGCCCGTAGCCAATCCTCCCCTGGGACAGCGGACACCTCCAAGTACCTCTCCACCCGGTACAGCCAGTCGTCTGGGTCGCCTCCCTCAAAGACAGGCACCTCCAGCTTCCTCAGGCGCCTTTCGCCAGCGAATCCCCCTCTCTCCTGCGGCTGGAATCCTCCCCTGTGCTGGTATCCCTGTCGCCTGTCTGGAACGTACGCCTCAGCCCGCTCACGGTAGCCCCCCTCTGCTCCGTGCCCCTGCCAGCCTCCCTGATGGTGCCCAAACTCCGCCTGGTGCCCTCCTGGAGGATCCTGGTACGCTCTCCAATCTCCCGTCACTCCCCCAAAAGGTGGGGGCTGAGTCGACGGGCCTCCTGTGGTCTGGTGGGGCCCTCCACCCTGCTGCAGTCCTCCGCCGGGTCCCCCAAAAGTCTGAAAACCTCCAAAATGCGCTCCACGAACCTCGGGTGGGGCCCCCGGGGGACGAGGACCCTGCGGATCTAACTGTCGGACGTCCTGGGGGGCCGGTGGGCCCCCCAGGGGTCGGGTGGGCCTCGGATCCCCCCTCTGGGGTCGGCCGAGGCTCCCCAGGCCGCCGCCTGGGTCGGCCGGCCCTGGAAGTGGGCCGGCGGGCCCCAGGCGGCGGCGGATGTGTCTGTCGAGGCCGCCTGGGGGGCGGCAGGGTCGGCCGCCCCTCCCATGGCCCTGGCGGCCTGCCGCCGCCTCCCAGGGGGTTCGCCGACCCCCCCAGATGCATCTGGGGGGCCGGCGGCCACCCTGGGGTGTTCCGGGTGGCCGGAACTCCCCCACAAGGGCTTGTGTCGTCGCGGCGCGACGACGCGTGGGCTTGGTGGATCCCCCACGCGTTGTCTCCTTGGTCAAACCCTCCATCGTCGTCTAGATCCGGCTCATCTTCCAAAAAAATTGTCTTTTTACCCTTGTCCTTCGCCAAAGGTGGCTCCTTTTTGCTCGGATCCGCCTTTGGGATAAGATGAGCGGTCAACGCCGCTATGGCCTCCGTCAATTCCGAAAGTTTTGCATCCGTTTTCCCTTGATTTGCTTTTATCTCCATCATCTTGGCCTCCGTCTTCTCTTGATTTTCCTTCATCTCCTTCCGGATCTCCGCGGCCATCTCCGCATCTTCTTTCCTTAGATCGATGAAACCCTTACTGATTTGGGCTTCGATCCGCTCAACTTTCCCTTCCAAGACTTCAATCCGCTCCGTTGCTCGCGTGTTCGCCATGGATCAACCGCTCTGATACCAATTTGATGCGATCCGCTAGGGATTTGATGATAAAAAGAGGATTTTTATTGGATCTCAGATCTGAAATTATAGGAAAACCTACTACAAATCTACTACTCGCTAAATAACAACTACAATTTAAGAGGACGACTAGCTAAGGATTAATCTAGGGGATAAACTAATAAAAGGAAAATACTCTCTCAATTTTCGCATAAGAATTAGGGCCGGCTCAACCCCCTTAAATAGCCAAACACCCCCCAAAAGTCATTTTACCCAAATGCCCCTCTTCCCAAATACCGGCCGCAACAAAGTCCTATTTGGATTGTGGGGGATTTCTCAATTAAATGACATTAAACTAACACATGAATTTACTTGACCAGATGTGTTATGTATTTTGTGGAGTGGTAGATGGGCACTAATTTTAAAGAAGTGGATGGAGAAACCAACAAGTCTCCAACTAAGAAAAATAACCCAACGGCATCAAAAGCTTGTTCAAGTCCGCAAGTGCATGGTGTCGAGGCTTTGTAATATAGAAAGATTATCAATTCCACATGGAGACGATTGGTTAATGTCTTGGGTTTTATTTTAGAGTTGTATGATTTTGTCAGTTATGAGGTATCCAAGAAAGTTTGTCATGGTAATCCTCTCACAAGTAGTAGCAATAGAATGGAAACTAGGGCATTAGGAATCACCACTAGAATCGTTGGATGTCGATACTAGGGTATAATTTCTAGGTTGGATTGGTTTTATAAGGCGGATTGTCGCATCTTGAATGTGGAATTCGTAGCCAACTATCGTTGTACTACTCATCTAACATATCCCATGCTTAGGCCTACCATCGTGGATGGCCTTGCACGTGACACGTGCATTATGATCGACAATTATTCTCAATATATGCTCACGCCACTATCGTAGGTTAGAGCTTCGATTCTTGATTTGCTGGCTCTTATTGATGCTACTATCGTAAATCACCAATTAGTAATATATGTCATTAGTGGAGACCCTTAAGGCACGTGCTACTATCGTGGATCACGAACCCTAAGTGAATTCAGAAACGATCCTAATCAAGCATATAGAATAATTTCTAGGGCAAGTGCCATTATCGTGGATAACAAACCCTAGATAAAATTCTATAAACTTGAATAGTTCAAGCACATCACATCCCTTATTCATCAAATCAACCTAAAAACCACAACTTTACATCTAAATCCTAAAATTCTAAGGCTAATCAATTGGCCTTAGATAGAACTACTCACGATCCATAGAAAGCGATAAATGCAATAGCAATAGCAAGATTAAACAACATTGCAACAATAAACATCAAACTAATAGAGATGTGTAAAGAAACGTTACCAAACAAAGAGAAACAAGAAATATATCTAGAGAATTAAGATCCAATAAGATTCCATTGCGCAAAAAGCTCCAAAGATCCAAACTTTGTTCCAAGAGAAATAAGCGACGGCTAACAGAACTCAAAACTCTACTAAAATTAAACTCTAATCAACTCCTCTTTAACATAGGAATATAAAGTGCTTATAAACAAGTGGGGATGGTCCCACAAAAATCACGCAAAAGCCCACAATTCGGCCCAAGAATTTGTGGAGAGCTGCCCGAAAAGTGAATAAACAAGTATAGAAAATTGAACTTTGGATGATGAAAATGCGATGAAAACATGCAGTAAAAATATAGAAAATATGGACACATCAAGTGGGCAAGAATTTTAAAGATTTTTTCGGATAGCAAAGTAGTATGGAGATTTTTGGGGATGATAGCAATGACTTCTACATATGTTCTAAATATCGGTCCGTAATCCGATATATCGGCCGCAATATCGGGTTTAACACATGGCCGATACGATATGAGGCGATTCATTGCGGTTTCCGGTTTTTAGATGGATATCGGCGATATATCGGGTAGAAACCGCTATTGCGGCCGATATTTCGCCGTCGAAATATCGGCCGCTTTTGGCTAAAATCGGGGCAATGACTTTAGCGGGCTGCGGCTCTCGATCAAATAATTTTTCAACTGACCGGACCTGCACCTGTTACCCATTTAGATAAAAACTCGAAATGCTGGCATCGATCGATCGAAAATTCAGGAAAAAGCCCTAAAATCGTTGGCGACTTGGCGATTCACTTAGCCCACTATTTTCTCCGTCGACTTTTCCCTGTTCTCTGGTGAGGTTTTCCGCTTCTCGTCAAGGTTTTTTGCTTCTCTGATAAGGTTTTTTGCTTCTCCGTCGACTGTTTTTGCTTCTTCGTCGATTGTTCGAGTGTTTAGATGCCATCGACCCTTCGCCCTTAGCACCTTGGTGTTCAAAGCGTTCAGACGCATTCGACCCTTCGTCCTCAGCACCTAGGTGTTCGAAGTGTTCGAGTGTTTGAAGCATCTCTAAACCTCCACGCCACGAACACAGTAAGTTATGTTTTTTTTGAGTTTTTTCCAGTTTTAAGTGGGTTTTCATTTTTAATGGTTTATTTTTTCAGTTCTCAGTTCTTTTCTCTTAGAGAAAAATTCCTAATTTATCAAAATTTGACCCTCTACTCCACAGACACACAGAAGGTAAAGTTTTTTCATTTGTTTCCAGTTTTAAAGTGGTTTATTTGTTTTCAGTTTATAAGTGGTTTATTTTTTTCTCTCAGTTCTTTTCTCTTAGAGCAAAATTCCTAATTTATCGGCCATCTGAAATCTGGATCCTTTCGGGTTTTGTATGTTTTCCTTGACTTATTTTGTTTTCTTTGTTTGCTATTAGATAATATTTGCTATTAGATTTTGATCGCATTGTGAGAGGAGGTTAAAAATGTGTGCATTCAATTCATGCTTATATAATCTATTAATATGTAATATTCCAACTTTCAACGCACATTTGTGCTTGATATTATGTTAAAAAAGTGTTGGTATGAAATCTTTACATTTTACACCTATTTGTCATCAAGTGAATTTGGCTAATAGGTTTTGAGGAAGCACATGCTAGTTTTGTAAAATAACTAAGAGTAGCACTAGCATGCCTCCCAAATTTGCATGGCACAAAATATTTACATTTTACATTCTAAATTTCTAATTATACAATGATAACATACTGCATACATGGTACATGTGTTGCTGTGCATACAATACATAGACATATATATGAATAAACTTCAATGGAACTTTATGTTTTTTGCTTGTAGCATGGTAATTGATAAGATGCTCTTGATTTATTTGCCGCTCGTGATTTTTTTTTAATGCTCTCGATTTGCTATTTGCCAATTCTTTTTGCATGATTATCAGCAGTTCTCGCAACACTTAAAAATATTGTTGCTGCAAGCCTGCACAAAAATCAAAGAGATCACAGAATTATTTATTAAATTAATAAAATATTAAAGTATTATTGAAATGTGAAATATATGTCGATGAGTAACATGATTGACTATTAAGAATGCAAACGGCCAAACATCCATGGTTAATGATGTAGAGATAGGTCCATATATTGCATTATTTTTGACAATATTCAATTGTTACTTATTTGTCGCATTGTTGGCTTGTTTTATTTTATTTATTAACTTTTTTCAACGTTTATTTTCATTATGATTTAAGGTATAGGATTTCTACCTTCTAATCTTATGATTTGTGAAGATGTCGACCTCCGGACCTTCTCTAGCAAAAGTGTTTCAAAAGATGACCCTTGTTGGGCATATGGAAAGCAAGTAGATAGCCATAGTATGGCTAAGATTCAATGTAACTATTGCAATCAATTTGTTAATGGATGAATGACCCGGTTCAAGGTGCATCTTGCGAGAAGAAGGGAAAATGTGAGGCCATGTGGTAATGTCCCGGATGATGTGAAGAGCAATGTGCTAGACATTCTTGCAAAGTTTAACAAGAAAAAAAGCACAAGACAATGCGAGTTCAAAATTTAATGGATGTCGTTAATATTGGTGGAGAGGAACATGAGAGTGGGACATACCAGGAGTCTTTATCACGATCAAGTGCATTCTCTACATTTAAGAAGATATGGCTGATGGGTAGGTATGCCACTCAAGCTCTAGCAGACTTGGATGTTCGTATGGGAAAGACGTTACAGACTACACTTGATTCAAAGGAGAAAAAAGAAGAGAAGCGATTCAAAGGAGAGAAAGGAGAGAAAGAAGAGAAGCGAGAACACGATCCGATATATTGCGAGGTGGGTTTTTGAAGCAGGTATTTCTTTCGATGCTGCAACACGTGAATCATTTCAACAAATGTTGCAGGCTGTCGGTCAATTTGGGCCATGCTTGGAGGCTCTTACTCCTTATGAACTAAAGAAACGTGTCTTGAGAAGTAGGTGTAGGAGACGCATGAAAGACTGAACTCTTTTAAAGAGAGCTGTAGCATTCATGGATGCTTCAGTATAACCGATGCTTGGTCTTATCGAAAGCAACAGAGCATCATGAAGATAGTGGTGCACTGCTCAGCATGGATTGTTTTCTTGGACTTGGAGGATGTTTCGGCCGAGCGTCATAGTGAGACGTTTATTCATGCTTTTGTTGACATGGCAATAGAGAAGCTGTGAGAGGATAATGTTGTTCAGATAATTACTGATAATGCATCTAATGATATGTCAACGACAAAAATACTGGCAGTGAAGATGCCAAGAATCTTTTGGACGAATTGTGCCGCACACACGGTTAATTTGATGCTAATGGATATTGCCAAAATTAAGCCGATCAGGAGTGCCATTACAATGGGTAGAGATGTCTCCATTTTCATCTACAGTCATACCATCACTCTGAGCTTGAGGAGAGACTTTACAAAGAGAGACATAGTTAGGCCCGACACGACTAGATTTACCACTGCCTAAGTCACAACAAGCTATGTGACTTAGTCTTCGTCAAGTTCAATGCCGAGTTGAAAAATAAGCATGAGAATAAAGATGTGTATCCTTTGGCGGCTTATAATGATAATGAAAAGGTCTCAGATTGGTTGATATCCAAAAATGATGGTGCTTTAGTTTCTGATAGCGATGTTGCGGTGTTTCTAGGTGAGCAGTTGACTTGGAGATGTTGCCAAAGTTATGGGAGCTAACCCTAAAAGAAAGAAGAGCTCAGGAATGGTGGCGTATCGAAGAACAAATAAAGGAACATCTTCATCATCCAAAGGAAAGAAATCGACCATGGAAGAAGATGAGTTTGAATCATCCTCAGAATCATCATCGGGGGATGAGCTAGATGAGGGCAATGATGATTCCGATTATGGAGATGATTATTGATGACATTGATGTTTGAGGGAACAAGACATGTTTTAAATTTATGGATAGATATTATCTTATTTGCGTTTAATATGTTGTTTGTTTTTTTACTTTTTATTAGAAAACAATTTGAATTGGTTTGTCATTGAAGTATGTTTGCATAATATGTTATTGTCTAGTTAGGCTTAATGATATCGTAAATGTTAAATTATTATCGCGTGGTCATGTTTATTGTTTATTATTCTAACTCATGCCTACTGATTTTATTATTATATTTTGTGGGTATTTAACTCGCTTCATTCGTGACCACTTAAAGAAATATTCCACCAAGTGGATGGCCGACATTCACGTTTAATGAGGTAAGTATACCAAAAACATACTTTTATTTGAGTTTCTATAGTTTATATTTTCTTAGACATATCTATTCTTTTAATTGACATCATATTAGCCTCTGATATGAATGGCACTCCGATTCCGATATTTAGTCAATATCTCCGATATTCATGTTTAACTAGAGAAATATAACCAAAACATAATTTTATTTCCGTTAGTATAGTTTATATCTTCTCAGATACATCTATGCTTGCATATGTCATCATTTTTAGCATCCGATATGACACTCTGATATTTAGTCAATATCCCCGATATAACCCCGATATCCGCAATCCTATATCAAATTTCCTAGGCTGATACGCGACCGATATCCGATATTTAGAACTAAGGTTCTAGGTTTCGGCCGATACCAGTTGGTATCGGCCGTATCGGCTCGGTATCGCCCACAACCGAGTCGAAACCCCCCATTTTATCGGTATCGGGCGGAACCGGTCAGTATCGCCCAGTTTCGAGCGATACTAGGCGAAATCCTAGGGTTTCGGCAACCCTAGGGAAGAAGACAAGGGGAAAAATCAGAGGAGCAAGACGACACACCGAAAAATTTACGTGATCCTACAGCCATACAACAATCCCACTCGTGATCCTACAGCAACCCCCACCCGTGAGTGAATTGTAGTATGTACATCCACGAGCTCACATAAAATGGAAAAAAAAACCCTTTAAAATGAGTGTAGAGCAGTCGAGAGGCAGACATAACATACCTCAAAGTTCTCGATCTTCCCCCCTGATCTCGCCTTAGATCTCAGAAGGCGCAGCTTCGTCTCGTAGCTTTGTCGGTGTCGTCGACTTCGTCGTCTCATTCTTGAAGCGTCGGCGGCCTCGTCTCAACTCTCGCAGCGTCGTCGGCTTCCTATAGTCGTCGTCGTCGGCTTCATGTAGCATTTGTTGACTCTCGCAACGTCGTCGTCGGTTTCCTGTAGCGTCGGCAACCTAGGAACTCTCGCAGCGTTGCCGGCCTCTTTGTGGCGAGTTTTTGAATTTTGGGGGAGTTGATTCGCGAACCCACCGTTTTGCTAAACATTTTAGGGCTGCTCATTTGTTGAATTTTGAGGGGAACGAAGGCATGCGTCGTTTTTTACGCGCAAGTGGGAGACAACCCATCGCATTGAATTGTTGAATGCTTCGAAGTGAAGCATCGGCTATCAACACTTAGTTACTCCGTGCACACACCACAATTTATTTACAAGTTTGCCATTTACAGCGATCAACGCTGGGTAAAATGGCAAACTTGTGAATAAATGGTATGTGCGCAGAGTAAAATGGTGGGTTAGCCATGCATTTTGTAAATAGATTTATAAAGGGTAATTTTTAGATTTAGGAAATAAAGGGAAAATAATATTAGATTTCGACTAAAAAGAAAAATATTTACAGATTTCGACCAACTTTGGCCACGTCAGCCGCACCTCGCTGTTTAGAGAGCTGTTTTGACTATGCCGCACTTGGCAAGTGCGACATTTTTGGCCGCACTTGCCAAGTGCGGCATTTTTGGCCACACTTGGCCATTTGTGGGTCCGGTGCTGTTGGGAAATAGGAGTCAAACTGGCTGCACTTGGCAAGTGCGGCCAGTTTAGAGGCCCACTTGGATGGCAGTCGGACCAAAATGGCCGAAATGCCGCACTTGCCAAGTGCGGCATAGTCGAAACTAGGCGAGGCGCGTGGCCTCGCTCTGACGTGGCCTAAGTTGGTCTATTTATGTAAATATTTTTTTGGGTCGAAAATTAAAATTATTTTTTTAAATTTTTCCTAAATCTAAAAATTACCATTTATAAATAGATGAGACTAGACGTCTACTTGAATACCATTCATCAACACCTTAATTAATATCATCGATTGGAATGCTGGACAATATTGGGTCACAGGGCCCAATAATGAAATAAATGCATAAAAACACCCCCAAATTTTCATCAGTAAATTACTAAAGCTCATTGTCACGTGAACCTAAAAATTGCACCAACGTTAACTTCAAACAATTTCTAATCGATTCGTTTTAATTGCTTTCTCTTACGATTTGTATCTTATTATGCACTTTCTGTTATAACTGAATAGCTCTCCATCACAATAAATTTTGTTAAATTTAGATTTCCAACTTCCATAATAACATGTTAAAATTTGATTTTAAAAAAACTACCAGCACATCCTGCATGTGTTAAGCAAGGTATTGTTCAATGTTCATAAACTATTAATGATATAATTAAGTATAAAATTAAGGCTATAATAGTTCCAGTATATAAAAGCAAATATTTCATCATTCAGAGATGCTTCTTCTCTTCCCTCTCTTAGTTCCAAGTCTATAATCAGAATGCAATGGCCACCGCCCCTATAAGTATAAAAAATGTTTAATCCATGATGAAGAACAACACTTACTAGATTCATTATTTTATTAGTTATGTTGTGAAAGTTAGCTATTTACAATTCAAAAATAACCGATAAGAAAAAAGAGATAAGTGCTTTTTAGTTGTTTATTATTATTCAAACTTTTAAGTTAGTTTTTTTTTTAAAATTTAGTATAATGTAGCTAGTACCAAGGAGACCTTGCTATTAATAATTGTCAGTCCCAAGTAGGTTTCATAAGAAAATGAGACTCTTGCTATTAATAATTGTCAGTCCCAAGGAGGTTTCATAAGAAAATGAGACTTTTGCTATTAATTGCAGTCCCACGGAGGTTTCATAAGAAAATGAGACTCTTGCTTTTAATAATTGTCAGTCTCTTGCTATTAATAATTGTCAGTCCCAAAGAGGTTTCATAAGAAAATGAGACTCTTGCTATTAATAATTGTCAGTCTCTTTTGCTATTAATATTTTATTAGCAAAATATTAATAATTGACCCAATTTTCAATTAATATTTCAAGAGAAACCTGTAGTCTCTTTTGCTATTAATAATTGTCAGTGATGTTGACGGCTGAAGAAAGAAAGAAAGAACACTTTATCATTTGCTCACACTTTATCAATTAATATTTTAAGGGAAACCTGTCAGTTTCTCTTTTCCCATAAGCTTACATCATTTGCTCGCATATTTTTGCCCTAAGCTCACATTTTATCATGTCATATTTTTGCCAGTTGAAAATCTTGCATGGGGCTGGCGTGGGCCCTACAGGGAGATCTCGAACCTTGTTACCCTGACAGAAGGCCATGTGCCCACACATACTCTTAGGGATGTTAGGACTCCACCACGTGACTGTGGTCTACTTTTAACACAGACAGTTCACATATGACATGTCTTTGTCAGAATAAGAAATAACTCCCTTTAATTTTTTAAATTACAACATGCCCATCCCCTACAAGTTTCTCACGTGCATCAAACTGCAGCTAACACATACTTTTTCGACCAAACTGGAATGCATATTATCATACTGTGACGCCGTCGATTATATCTAGATTAGTTAAATACGTCAAAGAATAGTAATAAAAAATTTCTAGTAATAAAAAATAGAAATGGTAAAAAGTGAGACTAGAAATTATAAAAATAGTGTCTTTTAACTACAATTTTTTCCTTTGTTATATGTTGTAGACTTGCGGTAATTAAAATGTCTCGAAGAACTCTAAAGGAGAAGACGGTGGATATTGGATGGTCTCATTGTAAAATGATCGCAGATAACTATAGACATATAAGGTGCAACTATTGCCGGAAAGAAATACATGGGGAGTGTCTCGCCTTAAGGAACACTTGACGGGAATTACCGGGGATGTGCTGACATGCTCCGAGGCACCGAAAGAAGTGCGTGCAGAGATGAGAGCGCACGTATTTCAGAAGAAGAAAGAAAGGGTACATGCCCGATTTGAGAAGAAGAGAATCGAGGAGGAAATAAGGGCAAGGCCTACGGAGGAAATATCAGATGAATCAGATGAGGATGATGATGACACCGAGGAGGCGAGGGACATTAAAAGAGCTCTTAGAAGAAGTAGGTAAGAACTTGTCGAAGAAGACATTAGAAGTGAGGGCAGAAGGATGGGAGCAGGATCGTCTGGGTCTGGGGCCTCTGGTCTTGCCAGATTGGGTAGTCGCGTCGGTCGAATGGCCGGTATGTTCGCGTGCAGTCCTGCTCGCGATGTTGAGCCAACCGGTAGACCAGCCGGTGCTCTCAAACCCGGTGCCGACTCTTTTTCTTTGTCGAAGAAGGGTAAATCTCAGGCAACCATAAAGAATACCTTCATGAAGACTGCCAAGTCCTATGTCGGCCGAGCTATGGCCAAATTTTTTATCTTCAACTACATCCCATACAATGTGACCAATAGCCCATATTATAGGCCCATGTTGGATGCTATTGCGGAATCGGGACGTGATATTGCTCCACCCACTGCTTAGGAGCTGTCACACACCTACTTGGACATGGAGTATGAAGAGATCAAAAATTATGTAGAAACTTTTCGTGTTCAATGGGACGAGTACGGTTGCTCACTGATGTACGATGGCTGGAGAACACAAAACAGAAGGAAGATTATTAACTTCCTTGTGTATTCGACCCACGCGACGGTGTTCCTGGACTCTGTGGATGCAACTAACCAATTCCAGAACGGTCCGTACATATTTGATCTTATGGACAAATATGTAGAACTAATTGGGGAGCATAGAGTAGTCCAGGTAGTTACCGATAACGGGGCTAACTACAAGTCAGCTGGGCAGCTGCTGATGCGAAAGAGACAACATCTGTATTGGACCCAGTGTGCGGCATATTGCATCGACTTGATATCTTCTGATATGGCAAAAGAAGTAGTCAAAAATATCGTCGCACAAAGTCAGATGGTAACATGGTTCATATACAACAAAAGATGGGCGCTCAACTTGATGAGACGAGAGACTGGTGGAAAAGAGTTGATCAGGCCAGCGATCACACGATTTGCGACCCACTTCATTGCTTTGGACTTTCTGTACGCGCATCGAGATGACCTGCGGAGAATGATCATTTTCAGGGACTGGTTCGAGAACTTTCCAAGGCTCAAACCAAAAGATAGGACCGTTTGTACGATCTGATTCACGTCGATGAATTCTGGCAGAGTATCTCTAATGTCATCGCCGTATTTGAGCCCCTGGTGGAGGTTCTCTGTATGGTCGACATCGATGATAAGGCCGAGATGTGGTATCTCTACGAGGCCATGGACCGTGTAAAGGAGGAAATTCGGAAGAATGTTGGTAGGGGATACATAAAATGGTGGGATATGATCGACAAGAGATGAGATAGGCAGCTACATCAAGATATTCATGCTGCATGCTATTTTCTGAATACTCGTTTTCAGTACTCCTCCAATGCAACAAACGACAACGAGGTGCTGGTTGGACTCAGAGGCATGATCGAGAGGCTGGAACCAGACATCTCGAAGCAAATTGATATTGACAAAGAGGTAAATGTAACTGTGATATTTTTAATTTGATAAATGGCTGGATCTTAGATTTCTATATGTTCCCCATAAAACGATCCATCTTTTCTGACCACTGGAACTTTTTTGCAGCTCAATGGTGGTTAAGCGTTGGGCTAGAGCAAGCTCTAACTCTTACACGCTTAGCTGTGCGTGTTTTGAGCCAAACGGTCTCTTCTTCCAACTGTGAACAAAACTGGACCACCTTCTCACTCATCACACTAAGACCAAAAACAGGTTAACAATGGAACACCTTAAAAGGCTGGTCTATGTGCATTATAATATGAGACTGAGACATAGACATGCGAGAAGGTGCGAGAAGTACGATCACCAATTGATCGATTTGGATCAGATTTTCCATGAGGATAATCTATTGGAGGAATGGACCAGGAAGGCAGAGGACAGGGTGCTCGATGACAGAGATAATCCTTGGTTGGACGAGGCGCTTGCGGAAGCAGATCGTACAAGAAGCAACCAGCCGAGGCCAAGTCACGCCCCAACGAATATCACGTACAAGCGAAAGAAGACATCCACTTAGGCTCGGCACGATAGCGATGATGCTTCGTCTCCGATGACCAAGGTCCTACAGACGGAGGTTGTGGTACGTCGGCATCCGTTCGCCATATTGAGAGACGTGAGGATCATGCTTATGATACACAACATTCGCATGGATATATAGATCATGATAGGCAGCACCAAAGTGAAGAACGTGGGGACGATACCTACAGTAGACACTCTGAATATCAAGGGTATCAACGCTCTTCTGATTATTATGGAGGTTATGATATTCCTGCCATTTATGAATCGTATTCTGGTGGATACTCAGGTAGCCAAGGCAGTTATTTCGCACCGTACGGACACTCTAATGTCCATGCGGATTATGGTAGTCAATACATGTACGGTCCAAACGTGACTGAGCAGTCTAGCAGTCAAGGCAGTCATGACACGCCTTTCATCGAGCAGAGCCGACCCTAAGCATATGATAACATGCTATCTTTTTAGGCCCGGAATAGATGAAGTATTCATATCCTCCATACTATCATGCACCACAGCCGGATGATAAGAACTACGAATGAGATTTTTGTATCTTTTTATATATTTTCTTCATTTTTGTATCTTTTAAAGTATTTTGTAAATCTTTTGTATTATGAAGTCGGGTTTATGGCTCGTCAATTTTTATTGTTCTTTTATATCTATTAATTAGTTAATTGTTATTACAAATGAGTAATGTGAACAGAAAAATACATGAAAAATACATGAAAATACATGAAAAATTCAGAAATTTCAGAAAATTCAGAAAAATACTTGAAAATTACAGGAAAATACAGATATACATGAAAATACATGAAAATACAGAAATTACAGAAATTACAGAAAACTCCAGGAAAATACAGAAAAATACAGAAAATACAGAAAACTCCAGGAAAATACAGAAAAATACATAAAATACAGAAATACAGAAAAATACAGAAAAATACAGGAAAACCCATGAAAATACATGAAAAATACATGAAAAATATAGAAATACAGAAGAATACATGAAAATATATGAAAAATACAGAAAAACCCAGGAAAATACATGAAAAATACATGAAAAATACAGAAATACATAAAAATACATGAAAAATACAGAAAATTACATGAAAATACCAGAAAAATAAAAAAAATACAGAAATCCAGAAAAATATCGAAATCCAGAAAAATAAAATAATGAAGGGTTGGTTTGATTATTATATTAGTTACATCTAAAAAATTTGTACGCATTTTTATGTATAAATTACAATGCAACTGACTAACAGTATGTAATATGTCACTATGTGTATATAGTGTATACATATTTAAAGTATCTCCGAAACTGATACTGATACCAAAATGAAACTACCGATACAGACGATACGGACGAAACCGAAACCTGCTTTCGAAACCACCGAAACGGGCGATACCGATACCTAAATTTTGGCCGGAGGGATACCGAGACCGAAACAGAGACCTAAAACCTTGTTTAGAACACTGCAGTTCTACTTGGCCATATCCATTTGATTTATGTTTTAAGGTCAAATATGATTTTTTTGGGCAGCTAGATTCTTTTCCTGATTATTTTTTTACATTTGCTTTATTAACAATAATAAATACTATTCTGATGATTTTATTACAATGTCAAATTAGACCGTTGATAAATTTTGCGAAACTACCCGTACATAACGGTTTTGGACAAATCAAACTGAAACCAAATCTGATCAGTAGTTTGGAGCAGACACGGGAAAAAAATTAATTGGAACAGATTTGTTTGCGGGAACATTTGTTGCTATAGAAAGAAAGCTGGCTCAGATGTCTACTGTAGCCTTCACTTCTCCACATCAATGTCTCCCTGCATCAGCAAGAACTGCGATTTATATGTTGGTGTCTAGATGTTCTTATGCCATTATGAATGCTACTTGTAGAAAAAGGCTGTAATGCATTTCTGCCCCACCCGAAAAAGTGAATATGTCTGCATGCATAACTCATCTCCTATCTGCAATAAATCTGGCTAAGCTTGTTTCTTGTAGCCATATGACTGTAATACCTCACTAATCTCACTTGTGAATGTTTTCTGGTATTTGATCGCCACTTTATGTAGTTTGTTTCATATTTCTTTCCAGGAAAGAATCGAACTATTTTGTTATTTATAGGAAATTATATTAATTTTGCAAATTAGATATAGTGTAATGCTGATTGTACACAAATATGATACTACTATTTCATTACGATATATATAAAAAAGATACTACTATGACACCGACATGTGGGGCCACTAGAAATACGTGTGGGGCCACTAGAAATACGTGTGGGGCCACTAGGATGTGGGGTTGGTGCCCACATCCTTTGTGAGTACAATGGTGGTATTTGATTTATAGTAAAGTTAAATTTTCCATTAGTTATGAAGTGATGGTCTATGAGGTTTAATTCTTTCAATTCGACGCTTAGTGAGTTACCGTTCCATTTATGAAGTAGCAAATATTAGTCTATATATGGATAAAACTTGTCAGATGTCTGCGATAATTTTAGCGCATAAGCTAGAATAGACTTCTAGTTATATGCATTTCATATCATGTAAGTCTCCTTCTGGAAATTCTAGTAATAAATATTCAGTTGTGCCTACAGAAGCTTTGCATGAAGCCACAGCTTGTGTGGCCAAACTTTTTTTTTTGATTTTTCTTAGCAATTTTGACCTATGATTTTTTGGTCACTCATGATTATTATGGATACAAGCCTCCTATTAAACTAGATGTAAGGGGTAAAATCATTCCAGTAGCAGATGACTTTTGTTTATTTTGTCTTTTGTCTTTTTTCTGTTCATATTTTAATGATAATATTAGATCACTTCTTACAAGTGACAAAAAGGTGTTGAATGGAGTCATTCCCTGAAGGTCAAGCAGATATATAAATTATATGGCTTGATGAAACTGAATGGTTGATAAAAATTGCTTCTACTCTGCCATCTTGTGCTTTTTCACATTCACTTGTATTACTTAATTTTTTTTCACTGATTGTGTGAATGTTCATTCTTGCTTGTGTCGTCTTTTCATTGTCTTGCAATGGGAGGGCCTAAACTGCTGCATGATTTGTTTCTTTCATTGGTTGCAATTGGTCTTTTATCATATAGTTTGGTATCCTTGATCTGCATCGGATTCTAAGGTCATCCACATGGAGATAGAAGACATAAGACCAGGAATTTAATACTATTTCTTAAAATACATGAATGACTATGCAGGCTCTCTGGTTAAGTGATGAATTTTCTATTGCGCTCAACTCATCACGTGTCTCCAGATCTGCCCACTGGTCCTGAGATTGAGTTTCACAAGGATGAGCGTTCAATGCATAAAAGATCTATTACATTGGAGGGGCTTATTGCTGAAGACCCATTTCCAAAATCATCCAGTGAAGATGGTGATAGAGACAGTGATATGATTGGCGACACAAATGGAGCACATGTAGACTCAAATATAGAGGACGAAGTTCCCATGGGTAACCACTCAGATGTTACAGAGGATGAAGGATGGATAACAATTCCACGGAGTATGTACCAAATCCAGTTATTGCCTTATACATACATACAGCATGCATGCATGCATGCACACACACACACACACATGTATATGTGTATACACGCACACACACACACACGCACACACACACACACACACACACACATCAATATAATTCTACTCTTGTTGCGTCTCATAAACACTTCTCTGGTACTCATGCAACTAATAAGTTTACATGTTGTAAGTTTGATGTGCTTATAAAACTGATATAGATCAATCACTCATCTTGCAAGTCTCAAATCATCTGCAGAAGGCCTCATCATCCTCCTTTTTTTTGGGTCTTTTGAGAACATTCGTGCATCTTCTAGGATTTGGACCCAGTCTTCCTGTTTGGTCAATCATTTTCTTTAATACTGTTCCAAGCCTTCTTTTCCCACATACTTCAACTTATCAACCACTTGATTTCTACTTTTTCAAACATAAATTGCTGCCAGGTTACAATTCCATCCTTTGACTCAAATCCGGCGGTGGCTTTTGAGTGCATTCTCTACCGTCTTTATTAACCTTGATTGAGTTCTCTTTTAACTATGTACTTTTGTTAGCATCTGCTTCTCCGATAGGATAATGGTGAACATTTACATATAATGGGATTGTTTCCTAGCCTTTGGAGTTGAACAATAGATAGTCTCTTTGTAATAATATAGTATGTGATCCTTTAAATTTTCATTTCCAGATACCTTGAGAAATTTTTGCATAGACAAATCACTCTCAACGATAAGATAGCGGCAAAGGCAGATTTTTCCCCTGTTTTTGTGGGGGTGGAGTGGCAGGGTAACTTGAACAATAATACTCAAGTGACCGTTTAGAAATAGTTGAGCAATGAATATGTTTGGCCATTTAAATCAATACAAATATCCAGTCCATTTGGCAAAAATCGTAGCCGTATATGGTACCTAGTATGTAAATTAAATTGGAAAAATCTACTCTTGATTTGTTGGTAATTATACGGAAAAAAAATCATTACAAAGGGTTGTCTTGAAAAATAATATTTTAACAAATTTTTGGCATGTTTGTTGGATCCTTGGACACTTTAGAACACTTGGACACCCATATTGCAAGACTTGAACATATTCACGTCGAAAGCGATAAGAAATCTTGTGTCTTTGTATTAAAAGGAGGGAAAGCATTAGAATGAACATCCGAAAAGCATTCATAGAGGAATAAGGGAGGAATCTGAACAAGTGTAGCTAGAAAGTTTGCCTCTTCGTAGACCGGAGCTTCCTCAAACTCAACGTCGGTACCTAACGGTAACAACAAAAACCATAAACCGCTAGGTGAGAAGTAGATTACCATAATTCAAGTGTTCGGGAGTTAAGAGTACTATGTATAAATTTGACTAAAGTAAAGCAATAAAAGAACGGAAATCAGTAGTATATCAAGACTAAATGACATGCATGCAATACATGTTTCAGTTGGATTTTTGTATTAGTAATGTTCTCATACATGTATTTGTAACAATGATACTATCCTAAGCCGTGACCCTATATTGAAAAGTACGATGTGCAACTAATAAGATCACTTATACCACTGGATCGCTCACCCGGGTCGAGTCTAAACAAGTACGGTAATGTGACCCAATCAGATGACATATGCAGTAATGAGATCCATCAAATATAGTCAAATACAATAAAGATGACTCCAGTTGCTCCCGTATTCTATCTAATATAAGTTATCCCAAAATTTAATGAGTCTAAAATGTCAAGTATAATATTTGTTGAAGGCATGCAGTTTCATATTAATGTGAGTGTTGTTCAAGGGATGTATCTCATGTCAATGTCATGATGTTTAGAATTTATCTTATAACGGAAACATGTCATAATGTTATTGTAACTGTAACTTGTCTCGGCATGTAATTGTAGTAGTCCAATTTTCTTATTATGGGGTTTACTTAGCGTGCATCATATAAATATGAAAATGAGAGTCTCTCAACAAGTCCAAGTGATTGCATCATGTTTAGTCTATATGGTTAGGAGTTCTGTGCATTCCAGATCCAATTAAATATATTAATCCAACAATTTAAGGGTCATTACATTTAAGTTCCAACATGTTCATTTATCCAATATTATACCATACATAAGAACATATCAATTTATTTTCAATATCACATTTTGAGCATAGCCCCAAACCTAACCATGTATCTTGATGTCAGCAAGATTTTCTAATCATCTGCATACTGAAAGTAATTCCACACTAATTTAAGGAACAATGTCACATTTAAATCTCAGAGTAAAACTTATCCTCGATCTCTTTTAGAATCAAATTCATATATCCATCAATTCATTAACAGCCCCAATTGTCATCACGAAATTTCAGAGTTCATCAATTATATATATATATATATATATATATATATATATATATATATATATATATATAAGGGCTGAAAACCTCATTCAATACTATTCTGATTCACTGCAGGAACCAGGAATGAAGAAGTGAACTACAAGCAAGAGGATCCACAAACAAACCACATGAAATATGGCAAATCCCGCAAGTAATCAAAGAGCAATGACATCCTATAAACACATAACCCAGAGGCAAAAACTGAGAGGCAGAGTAGGCCGGAAGCAGCCGAAGGGAATACAAGCAAACCGTTGACAATACAAATCATCGACAAGGGCTGCATGCAATCAAGACAGCGGCAAAAGCCGCAGACAAGACATGACAGCGGCAAAGTCGTGAGAAACAGGGTAAATGGCAGCAACGTTAAGCACCGCAGACCCAAAAATAGCTGTAAAGCCTCACGCCCATTGGGATTTAATTCCCGTAGAAATATTTAAAGAATTTATGTGAATTGAGTTCAAAATTCAACATAACATCAAGAGGAGAAAATCTTTAAAATAAACCCATTGTCTAACATCAAATGCTTAAACTAAATACCGATTATTTCATGATTTGTCAACGCACAAAAAGAATTATCATAGCATGAGAGAGCAAAGATATCAAACATCACATTTTTAATACTAAATAAATGTATTCAAGTAAGATATCCATGCTTTACAAATTTACATATTCAAACCAAGAAAACAAAGCCAAAATGATTTGAATTAGAGCGGATCCATCGTTCACTGAAGATGGATCGTTGGAAAATAGTCAAATGATGGGTTGAACTCCACCACCTCGCCGATCTACAGCTACGGTTGTCTACGGTTGTTTGATCTAAGAAAAAGGTGGTGCCTTTGTGAAGATAGAAGCACCGAAACAAGATCCAAACGCTTAATATCATGAAACGCCGAAAACCTTTTGAAATTTTTTTGACGAAAATAATTTTTTGCATGTAAATCCATGAAGAAGAAAAGAGAAGAATATATAGGAGGAGGAAAGAGCTGTAAAGAGAGAGATCCAAGGCCAATGCATGAGATCGAGGAGATCATGCGTGTGGAATTGGTGCTGAATCACAGTCACAACAGTTTGCGGTTGTAGGATTTGTTGGAGAGAAAAATCGCGTCAGTTGAAGAAGGGGCGGTAGCTGATGAATGGGGGGATATATGTTTTAGGATTAGAGTTAGGAGTGAATGGGCTTGGTGAGAAGGGAAAAAAGAAGAGGGAGGGAGGGAGGGAGGGAGGGAGGGAGAGAGAGAGAGAGAGAGAGAGAGAGAGAGAGAGAGAGAGAGGGCTCGGGCTTAGTGGGCCGGGGACCTATGTCGTCTCCAATGGTACACACCATATCCATTACTTCTACGCTCAACTCCAGTCCAACCAATTCTCGGTCACCTATGTTGTCTCAAATCAAAGAAGAACGACACTTTCTTTTATACATAGATGCAAAAGACGTCATCCTAATCCTGGCTTGTACTTATTGTTCTATGCAAACTCTACGAGATATAGGTGATCATTCCATGTCCCGTTAAAGTCTAGTATACACACTCTCAACATATCCTCCATTATCTGTATGCTATGCTCTTATTGACCGTTTGTCTCAGGATGATAGGCCGTACAGAAACTCAAGTGTGTTTCCAAGCTCTCCTGTAAGCTCTTTCAGAAATGAGATATGAAACAAGTATCCTTGTCTAAAACAATGCTCACAGAAATACAGTGTAGTCTTATGACTTCCTCCGTATACTTTCTAGCAAGTGCCTTGGTAAACTATCCAACACTGAAGAGAATGCAATGCATCGATTTGGTTAATAGACTATGCTCACTAAAATGATGTTATTTTACCTCGCACTTTGGGTAATCCAGTCACGAAGTCCATCGTAATCCAGTCACGAAATCCAGTCACGACGTCAATCCGACAATCTGGTGATGTTCAATCTTCACCTATTGACATACATGCACTTTGCCACGTTGTGGGAAACACTCCTCTTCATCCTATGCCACCATTAATACTGACATGTGTCCTTATACATCTTGGTTTTGCCCAGATGGATATGCTAGGAAGAATTGTGAGCCTCCTTCAATAGTTCCTTTCTGATATCTTTTGACTGCACACAAATCCTACCGCCATATCTCTAGGACCCGGCCCACATACTCTGGCCGCTGACTGGCCACCACATGGTCTCTGATCTTTTGAAGTTTCTCATCATCTGCCTGAGTAGCTTTGATCCTATCCACCAGAGTTGACTGTAGCTACAAATTCATTAATGATGCAGTCATTTTAGGCAAAATCACTTCCATCTCCACCTCACGGACCTCTTATTACAATCTCCATTGAGCCTTAAGAGTCATCACTACAGGAAGGCAACTCAATGCATCCAGCATAACATTGATTTTCCTAGGATGATACTTGTAACGTTCCGTGTCCGGGTGCCATCACAATTTATACAATTTACATGCAGGTCTTGCAGGTGCCAATGAAAATAAGGAGAACAAACAGAAAGATAAATATATTCATTCACAACTCCCATATCATGATTACAGAAATTCTAGTGCGGGGAAACAAAAGTACCATTCGCACTCACTTCAAGACTAAAACAAAATACATGAAAAGAACACAACACACACTCAGCCAGCTCAAGTCCCAGAGTCCTGAATCGAAAACTCCGACTCCAACGCCTCCGTATAATCCTATGTGTCACCTGGTTGGACAACAGAAGTCGTACCACAGCTCAGAGGAGTAGACAATATCTAACCAAATGACAGAATAATAATAATAACGGTGCATAATAAGGATATATGAGCAACAGTTATAAGGTACGGTACAGAGATGTAACATGTTATGATTATTAATGTCTTCAAACTACAACAAGGTAGTATCTGCAATGTGAACCAATTCTAGGTCGTGACTTATAAAGGAGAGTGTGATGTGCAACCTGAAGACATTCTTGGACCACAGGGTGCTATCCTGGGCCGAGTAACAAGGAAATCAGGACCTATAGATGGACGTCCTCCCAGATACGGGCCGAAAGACAGGCTCCAATCGCTCCCGCACCCTCTCAATCATAAGTTTCCCCAAAACCCGACGAGTCATGCTAAATTAATTAGTTAACATTAACAAAAAAGAAACTCGAACCTCCGACTCCAGAGTCCTGATTAAAAAAGAATTAGTTATGCAAGCTGCACGGTCAAGGCAAGGGGACGAGATGGCATCAGGATGGCCCCGTAGGCCTTCGCGTCGATGCAGAGAAGGACGAGTGGGCGTGCTGCCGTCGTACAAGAGGAGAGGACGAGGGGTGTCGTCGAAAGCCCTAGCGGGCTGTGTCGCTGCGAGAGTGAGAGAGAAAGAGCGAGTCGATCGCGTCGAATCTCTAGAGAGAGAGAGAGAGAGAGAGAGAGAGAGAGAGAGAGAGAGAGAGAGAGAGAGAGAGAGAGAGAGAGAGAGAGAGAGAGAGAGAGAGGAGCCCGAGCTAGGCTTGCAAGTGGGCCGAGGCAAATGAAAAGAGGGAGGTTTAAATGGGGTCTGTTACAATACTGAAGATCATGTCGTAGTTTGTCATGAGCTTTAATCATCTCTGCCGTCGCATGTATGTTGAGCTCTTATTTTAAAGATGTACTTTAGAATTTTGTGGTCTGTGAATATATTCACACGATCGTACAGTAAGAAGTGTCTTCAGACCTCAGGGCGAAGATAACTGTCGTCAACTCAAAGTCATGAGTGGTAGTTTTTATGAGTTTTCAGCTGTCTAGATGCGAACGCTATGAATCGACAGTGTTAATGTAGCACACACCTGAATCCCTTGCTAGACGCATCATATGACACCTCGAAGCCTCTAGTCCGGTTCGGAATAATAAAAACAGGCGTCGAAGTTAACTTCTTCTTCAGCTCATGGGAAACATTATCGCATGCCTTTGACCAGACAAACATATCTTTCCTCGTCAATCACGTCATAGGCTCCGAGATCTTCGAGAAGTCCTGCATCTACGGTAATATCTGGCTAGTCCCAGGAAACTTCGGATCTCAGAAACTGATCGAGAAACTGGCCATTTCGGAACGACAACAACCTTCTCATGATCAACTGATATATCTTCTTCCGACACCATGTGGCCTAAAAAGTCCACCTTGTTCAGATAAAATTGATACTTGCTAAACTTGGCATATAGCTGGTGTCGCCTCAGGGTCTTCAAAACCTTCTCAAGTGCTCTGTATGTTCCTGAGCATCCTTCAAGTGTAACAGAATATCATTGATGGAGACCACTACACACTTGTCTAGATACTCATGGAATACTTAGTTCATGAGATTCATGAATACCATCGGCGTATTGGTTACATCGAACAGCATTACCAAGTATTCGTAATGTTCGTACTTGATTGTGAAAGCAGTCTTGTGAACGTCCTCTTTCTTGCCTTTCACTTGATATCCACACCTCAAGTCCAATTCTGAGAAGACGCTTGATCCTTGAAGCTGATTAAAGATGTTAGCGATGCAGGGAAGATGGTACTTGTTTTTCACTGTCACCTTGTTTAGCTCCCGATAGTCAATGCACATATGTCAGAATCCATTTTTCTTCTTGACCAGTAACACCAGAGCACCCTATGAGGATATGCTGGGACGTATCTATCCATTTTATAACATATCGTCCAACTGAGTCTGAAGTTCCTTTACCTTAGGTGGTGCCATGCGGTTATATGCTTTGGAGATGGGCTGTGTGCCTGATATCAGCTCGATCGAGAACTCGAGGGCGCGATCCGAAGGTAATCACTAAGATCGTCTGCAAAACAAATGTAGGTCTTTTATGGACCGCTTCCATGGCAGTCACCACTGTCTCTGTTGGTCTGGCTCTGAACTCCATTGGTAACTTTGATTTGCTTCCACTGATGAACTTGAACTTCGGATGATTGTGGATTTCGAATACTACACTCTTTCGACGACAGCCGATGGTGGTGTGAAAAGTCTCCAACCAATAAATCCTGAAAACAACATTGAAGTTCGACATCTCGATGACCATAAAGTTTGCAAATAGCTCTCGTCTGCAGACCACTACAGTGCATTTAAACCATCTGCGATCTCAACACGCCACTGCCTGTTGATGTCTCGACAGGAGGTCAAAGGTTTAACAGGTACAACATGAATGTTGACAAATCTAACCGATAAGAAGCAGCGGGAAGCTCCTGAGTCGAACAGGAAAAGTGCGGGTATACCAGCTACAAGTACTATACATGAGATCATAAATACCATGTCTAAGCAAACAATCGCTACTATACATGAATAAAATGATGAAAGCAATTAAATCATACCTAAGATCACCTGGCCAGTAGCTTCGGCCTTTTAAGTAGTTATGGTGAAGGCTTGACTCCTAGGAGGTGGAGCCTGGTCTCGCCTTTTGGAAGGCTTTCCGTTGTAGAGGAAGTCATGGTCTAGGCTGGGTATTCCCAGCAGGAGCTGGAGTCGAAGTTGGAGCTGGGACATGTACTGTGGGTCGTTGTTCCATTTGAGGACACTCTCTGACATTGTGTCCATTTGATACGCATACTAGGAACTGGTTCAAGAGCAGATGGCACTGTGATTCAAGAATAGACAACATCCTTCTCAACGTGCTTATGCATATGAGTTGCTCCCAGGACTGCAACATAGGTGGTCAGATCCACCCAATCAGTTTTCCACAGATCTTGATCTCCAGACCCAGTTGGAAATAGCTAGTTGGCCACCATCTCTGGAGCAAACTTGCTGAGCATATAGAACTCATCGTTTTTAGATCATTGTCATGGAGCCTTGCTTCTACTTTACTAACCTTGTCTAAAGCTCGATCTGTTACTCTGGTGGAAAGTATTTGTCGTTGAAGAGTTCTGTGAACGTCCTCCACGTGATTGGCTATTGCAGACACTTCTCCTTCGCCAGCCACCACACTCTGGCGTTGTCTGTCAGTTACAACTTGGCAGTGTCCACCCAAGAGTCGTCTGAAATACGAGCTGCTCTTAGGTTGTCATATGTACTTTGCAATCACTCTTCTGCTTCCAGAGGTTCTTGCTTTCCATTGAGAGTCTTGGGGCATAGAGCCCGATACTGCTGGACTCCCGATTCGGTCCTTGGCTCCCTCAGCAAAGCCTGTCGAAGAATGCCAGTCTGCTGATGATGTAGACCGTATATCCCCCTCAGAATGGCCTCGGGCACATGAAGTACTCCAGAGTTGGGCTTTGAGTTGGTGTTCGAGTTGTTTCCTGAACCACCAGCTCCATCATGGTTCTCTTTTGTCACATTATTTTTGTTCGTAGCAGTCGATGAGCTCCCACCAACATGTCCACGATGAGTGTATACTTGAGAAATCCTGTATTCAAAGTGCAATGTTGATCCAGTTTGAGTATACAATACCATTCTATACTATTCACGAGTTAGTTAACGATGACCTGTATAGGCCACTACAAAAACATGTCATGCCCTGATTGTCGGGATACTAGACTACTATATGTGTAAAGTAGGTTCTGCAAGTTATCAGTAAAAACAATATAGCCAAAAGCAGAAATATACCAACATACTCATATAAATTTTTCTCCTTCAAAACATGAGGAGTACAAAATCTAGATACAAAGATACATTGTTCATGATCATGCAAATAACAACTAATCCTCTCAAGACCTGAAGATCAGAACTCTCATTTTTGCATAACAAAGTCTGCCTCTTCGTGACTGGAGCTTCCTCAAACTCCGAGTCAGCACCTAACGGTAACAACAAAAACAATAAACCGATAGGTGAGAAGTAGGTTACAATAATTTAAGTGTTCGGTGGTTACAGCAGTATATATAAATATAAATATAACTAAAGTGAAGCAGTATATATAAATTTAACTAAAGTGAAGCAGTAAAAGAACTGTAAAGCAGTATTATATCAAGACTAAACGACAAGCATGCAACACATGTTTCAGTTGGGTTTTTATTATTAATATTCTTATACATGTATTTGCAACAATGATACCATCCTAAGCCGTGACCAATATTAGAGAGTACGATGTATAATCAATAAGACCACATGTACCATGGGGGCGCTAACCCGGGCCGAATCCAAATAGATATAGTAATGGGACTCAGGATCCATCTGACGATACAATATGGGTCCAAACAGATATGATAATGTGACCAATCAGATAAGAGTTACAGTAATATGATCCATTAAATATGATCAAATACAATAAAGATGGCTTGAGTCACTCTCATACTTTCTCTAATGAGTTACCCTAAAAACTCAGTAAGTCTGAATTGTTAAGTGTAATATTTGTTTAAGGTATACAGTTTTAGTATCAATGTGAATTCTGACGAAGATATGTATCTAATGTCAATTTGTCATGATATTCAGAATTTACTTTATAACAAAAACATGTCATAATGTTTTTTGTAACAGTAACTTGTCTAGTCATGTAATTGTTGATGGATTTCAATTTCTTTATTGTGGAGACTGTCTCATTTTCATTATATTAATATGAAAATGAGACAAAGTCTCTCAACAAGCCCAAGTGGTCACATCATGTCTAGCCTACATGGTTAGATGTTTTATGCGTTTCAGATCCATATATATACATATACATATATATATATATATACATATACAAATACATACATACATACATATATATATATATATATATATATATATATATATATATATATATATATATATATATAGGTTGACATGGGCGACTTGAGGAGCGGCGATTCTGGCGGCGCTTTTGGGCTTGCTCCGGGATCTGTCAGGCTGGGTAGGGCTCCCTTTTCGATTGTCAGGGCATCATCGGCGCAGGGTTCTGGTGCACTCGGTGTGGCTCCTACAACGAACGGAAATAGGGTTTTTTCGACAGATGTGGGGGCGCATGTTGATGAAGATGGGTGGAAACTTGTCACGAAGAAGAAGCCGATTAATAAAACTGTCCATCGTATTCTACCAGCTAATAGAAGGCGTTACCCCGTTGGTGCCTTCAGGAACGGTGCTCCTAACAATAAATCCACTAATGTCCATGCAGCTAAAGTGTTTGGTGATATTCCTGTGCGACCCAAGCCAACAATTGTAATTGATCCTTCGGCTGCTAAACTCTCCTGGTCGGAGGTGTGTTCGAATCGGCGCACATATGGGGAATCTATGGCAATGACATTTGTTGCTCCCAAAGTTAAGGAGGATGGTTCTTTGGTTGGTCGCATCTCGGAGGCGGTGTTGGAGAAGGGTAATGTACCATGGAAATTCACCCTTGTCGGATATGTGCTGGGGGCTATTCCTTCCTATGGACAGATGCAGGCGTGGTTGGAGCGTCTGTGGAAGCCCAGACAGAGGATCCAGGTATTCAGCAGGGAGAATGGATTCTTTTATTTCAAATTTGATTCTAAGGAGGAGTGTGATAGAATTCTCAACGGGGGGCCTTGGTTGTTTGATGGGCGTTTGGGGGTTCTGAAGCTTTGGAGTCCTACAATTCGTCACGACAGGGATATCCTTACTTCAGTTCCTGTCTGGATGCAATTGCATGGTGTCCCTCTAAATATGTGGAATTTAGAGGCCCTCAATATCCTTACGTCAGTGGTTGGGACACTTCTATGCTTGGATCGGGCGACTGCAAAACTAGAGAGAATCTCGTACGCTAGGTGTTTGGTGGAAGTTGATGCTGGTCGACCTCTTCCCAAGCATGTGGATGCGGAACTAGATGATGGTTCGCTAATTACAATTGACATTAAATTTGAAGGCGAGCCTCCCCGTTGCAGCAGGTGTGTCTGCTTTGGACACTTGGACTCCCAATGCCCCTTGCTAGACAAAGGCAAGGGTAAGGTCCCATCGATCCCAGATTTAAAGCATGACGGCATTGAGCAAGGTGAGAGCTCGGGTTCTGCTCCCTCTTGCATGGTGAATTTCAAAAAGGCTGTTTCCATACTCAAAGTTATTGCATCTCTCGATTCTTGGAGGAAGATAAGTAATACACAAAGTGTAAATAAGCAGGGGTCTAAATTAATGAGTGACAGTTTACATGACCCCGTCCTTGAGACTTCTAAAAGCTCTTTAGGGAATGATACACCTGGGGCTCTTCCTATCTTGGCTGCTAATAATATAAAAAACTCGGAATTATTGATCCCCCTTCCTTCTTTGTTGGAAGAGGAGACGAATATGGTGGAGGAGGTGCCGGAAAACTTTGTCTATGACAATCCTCAGTGGGAGATGGAACATGCTGCAATTATTCATAATTTGAGTTCTACAAAACAAATAAATCAAGGGGAATTGGCTAGGCCCGGTTTCGGCGTCCGCAAGAGCGACAGGTTGAAGGGGAGCGGCCGTGTAGCCTAAGGAGGCTTCTTATAGCTTGCAATTGTTATCCTATGACTATTCTTTTTTGGAACACACGTGGATTAAATAACTCTGTGCGGCGTAGAGACTTAAGTGCCATGTTGAAGGAAATAAAACCGTCTGGTGTGGTCTTGCTGGAAACAAAATTGAAAAAAGGCAGTCTCTTGACAAGAGCTTGCATTCCCAAGAAGTGGGTTACTATTGAAAATTTTGGCCTGCACAAGGCTGGACGTATCTTGATGGGATTTGACCCCCAAGTTTGGCAAACTAATTTATTAGCCCAATCTAGCCAGCACATATCTGTCCAATGTGTTAACATTGGGGGATTTGCCTTTGTCCTGACTGGTATTTATGGCTCTAATAGGACTTTGGAGAGGCGCGAGTTGTGGAGTAATCTTATTACGGAGGCTTCAAATTATCAGGGCAAGGCATGGTTGGTTGGTGGTGATTTCAACTGTGCTTTATTTACTAATGATAAGATTGGCGGGAGGAGATTGGAGGAAAGCATGTTGAAGGACTTCAGTAATTGCATTAATGAGTGCCATTTGCAGGATCTCAAATATACGGGAAGGCGACTTAGTTGGAGTAATAAACGCCTGGGACCTGGCCGAATTTCTGCTCAACTCGATAGGGTCATGTGTAATGTGGATTGGATTGGAAAGCTCCCGGAATCTTTTGTTCAATTCTTGGACCAGCGCACCAGCGACCATTCTCCAATGGTCGTCAGACTGCACTCACAGGTATCATCTTCCCCAAAGCCTTTTAAATACTTCACTTACTGGACCGGCCTGCCTGGATATTTCGAAATAGTTCACAACTCATGGAACCAGCTACCCACTGCAACAAATATTCACACCATTTCAAAGAAATTGCGGTTCCTCAAGGAGCAGCTCAAATCATGGGCCCGGGAACATCATTTACAAGGCCGGATTGTCAATTGCCGTGAGTCCTTGTTGCTTATCCGAGCACAGCAGGACCTACACTCTTCCATTGACCTGCAGCAGCAAGAGAGAAGCTTAACAAATGAATTGGCTACCCTTTTGGCCATGGAGGAGGAAAAGTACCGGCAGAAAAGCAGGCAAGATTGGTTGATATTGGGAGATATGAACACAAAATTTTTCTACAACGCGATGAAATCAAGACAATGTCACAATAATTTGATGCATCTTGTTGATGCAACTGGAGGCCAAATTAAGTCTTATGAAACTCTTAAATCTGAAGCGGCTACATACTTTGCGGATTTATATACTCAGGATAACTATTGGAATGTATTTCCGAATCTTGTGCCTAGAAAGAAAGTTACTACTGAGGGGGTCTCTTGGTTGCAGCGGATGGTTACAACTAAGGAAATCAGAGAGGCAGTCTTCCAGATTGGGCCAACTAAATCTCCAGGACCAGACGGCTACAATGGATTTTTCTTTCAGCATCATTGGAATCTGGTTGGTAATGAAGTAACTGCTGTTATTAAATATTTCTTCCAATCTACATCGTCATTACATCAGGTGAATCACACTTTTCTCACACTTGTTCCTAAAACGGGTAATGCTTCCAACCTTGGGGATTACAGGCCAATAGCGTGCTGCAATATCCTCTATAAAATTATTATCAAGGTTCTATGCAACAGGTTAAGCATGGTTGTCCATAGTTTGGTCTCTCCTAATCAATCAGCTTTTCTCAAGGGAAGGCTTCTATCTGATAGTGCCCTGTTGGCCCACGAGCAGATTAGAGACTTTAGCAATCCTATGGGTTCTAGAGCTTGTTTGAAGCTGGACCTTAGGAAGGCTTTTGATAATGTGAACATGGAGTTTGTGTACTACATCTTACATCAGATGGGATTTGGTACCACTTTCATTGCCTGGATTCGGGAATGTATTTCTTCTCCTACTTACTCTGTGATGGTCAATGGATCACCGGCAGGCTACTTCAAAGGTAATAGAGGTCTCAGGCAAGGTGACCCCCTATCCCCTTATTTATTCGTAATCACTATGGAAGCCTTTTCTTTGCTGCTGGACAAAGCACTTACTAGGGGGACTATTCAGCCGATGCGTCGTATTGGCTCCATATCGCATCTTTTATTTGCGGATGACTTACTACTCTTTTGCCGTGCTAACTTCAAATCTATGGATGGCCTGAAATCCCTGCTGGTAGACTTCACTAATTTCACAGGACTTGTTGTCAACTGGGAGAAAAGTGTTGGAGTGTTTAGTAAAGGGGTTAAAAATCCAGGTACTCTTGCAAATCATATTGGTGTTAGGCAGGTCACAAGCTTTACCTCCTACTTGGGTCTTCCTCTATCATCTAAATATCCTAAGCCTTGCATGTTCAACAGACTTCTTGATAAGTGCAGAGGAAGGCTTAGTGGTTGGACTTCTACTATGTTGTCCATTGCGGGGCGGATTGAGCTGGTGAGAAGTGTGATCTATGGTATGGTATCCTTCTGGTCCCAGGTATATAAATTACCGTCAACTGTAATTCGTTCACTCACCAGAATGTGCAGAAGATTCATTTGGGGTTCGTCTAATGTGTGGGCTTGGCATGATTGTTGCAAGCCAAAGACTGAGGGTGGGGTTGGGTTGAGGCTATTCTCTGAACTAAATTTGGCTTCAGGCATCAAACTTACTTGGAGATTGCTGTAGGCTAAAGGGTTATGGCCTGAGTATATGAGGGACAAATATGCGGAAGTTGGTTCTTTCTTCGCAGCTGAAGGCACGCCATCTCAGTCGGGTACCTGGAAGTTCATTCTAAAGTGCAGAAAATATTCTCAGAAGATGATTAGGAGACAGGTGAAGGATGGAAGGGGCACCCTGTTTTGGCATGATAGTTGGTTGCCTTGCGGGCCCCTAAAGAACCTATGTGACGTTCCGGAGGGAGCTAGCAACCTAAGAGTGCGGGATTACTGGAATGGTTCTAAGTGGAGTGAGGATGCTTCAATTCTTGAAATTAAACATTTGTTTCAGCACATCACTCTGGGGGCGGGTCCTGATCAATGGGAGTGGAAAGGGGCACCTGAGTTCCGTTTCAAAGATGCCTGGGAGGGTGCAAGATTAAAAGGTCCAGTATTTCCCTTTGTTAAACTGGTTTGGTATTCAAATTGTATCCCGAAATGGTCTCTTTGCCTGCTTCGTGCCTTCAGAGGGAAGCTTCTAACGCGTGATATCATCACTAAGTGGGGAGTTAGTACGGCAACTAACTGTGTCCTATGCGAGGATGTCGTGGAATCATTGTCTCACCTATTTTTTGATTGCCCATATACCAAATACATTATGTGCAGGCTGATGCTAAAGCTGGGTATAACCTGCCCAATGGATTCTTTGGAAGAGTTAGGGAAATACTTTACAACTCATTTTGGGAAGAAAGGTACCTTGGGACAACTTGGAAAATCAGTACTGGCGGCAAGTGTATGGCACATCTGGCGGGAGCGTAATAGGCGTATTTTTCACAACTCTCAGAGACCAAAGACCTTGCTATTTGAGGATATTGCAGCTGATGTAAGAATTGCTTTACGCAACCTTGAAGATCCTGAAGAGGATGACGCATATGCTCTGGATAACTTTGGCATTAAAGATAATGGGTAAGGCAGGAACCGATTTTGTACTCGGGGTTGAGAGAAGTTTTCTAGTTGGTGTGATTGACTTGTAATCTATTGCTAGGACCTAACTTTGATGTGGAGGGTGACGACGCTTGTGTCCGCTCCCCTCTCTTTCTTAGTCGGGTGCCTGGTTGTGTACATGTACTTTACTTAATATAGTTTTTTCTACCTTTCAAAAAAAATACATATATATATATATATAATCCAACATCTTAAGGGTCATTGCATTTAAGTTCCAACATGTTCATTTATCCAACAATATACCATAAATGAGAACAATATCAATTCATTTTCAATAGCACATTCCGAGTATAGTCATGAACCTAACCATGTATCATACTTGATATCAGTTAGAGTATCTAATCATCTACAGCTGAAATTAATTCCACAATAATTTAAGGAATAATGTCACATTTAGATCTCAGAGTACACTCATCCTCGATCTCCTTTAAGGTCAAATTCACATATCTATCAATTCATTAATAGCCCCAATTGTCATCAAGAAATTTCAGATTTCAGAATCATCAATTAAAAAATATATATAAAGGCTGAAAAAATCATTCAATACTGTTCTTATTGACGACAAGAATCAGGAACTTAAAAGTGAACTGCAAGCAAGAGAGGGGCCGTAAGCAAACAAAAGTAAACATGGCAAAGCCCGCAAGCAGGCACAATGGAATAGGACAAAGCTTGCAATCAACTGAAGAGACACATATGGATTAGGCAACCAACATGTAAAAACAGGGATGCAGAGTATGCCGCAAGTAGCCGAGGGGAACATGAGCAACCCGCAGACAACACAAATCAACGGCAAGGTCCGCAGGCAAACATGACAGTGGCAAAAGCCACATATAACATAAGACAGAGGCAAAGACGTGAGAAACAAGAAGCAGGGTAGCGACGTCGAGCACTGCAGGGCCCAAAAATGGTTGTAAGACCTCACGAACATTGGGATTTAATTTCCTCAGAAATTTTTTTTAAAGAACTTACATGAATTGACTTCAGAATTCAACCTAACATCAAGAGGATAAAATCCTCAAAAGTAGACTCATTATCCACCATCTCATGCTCAAAATAAATATCCGATTATTTCACGATTTTTCAATACACGAGATGAATTATCATAGCATGAGAGAGACGGAGAAAAGATCAAATTATCATAACATGAGAGAAAGGGAGCAAAGATCAAATTTTTAACACTAAATAAATTTACTCAAGCAAAATTCCCATGCTTCACAAATTTCCAGATCCAATCCAAGAAAACAAAACCAAAAAAATTTGGATTAGAGTAGATTTACCATTCACCGAAGATAAATCGTCGAAAACAGTCAAAAGATGGGTGAACCTCGTTTCCTCACTGATTTATGGCTGTGGCTGCCTAATCCAAGAAAAAGGCGAAGCCTTTGTTAAGATATAATAAGACCAAAAACAAGATCAGAAAGCCTAATCTCAAGAAAAGTCGAAAATCCTTTGAATTTTTTTTGAGGAAAATAATTTTTCGCATGGAAATCCATGAAGAAGAAAAGAAAAGAAAATATAGGTGGAAAGAGCCGTAAAGAGAGAATCTGAGGCCAATACATGCAATCGAGGAGATCCCGCGGATCGTGCAAAATTGGGGGTGAATTATAGTTGTCGGCGACTGCGGGATTTGTTGGGAGAAATCACGTCGGTTGAAGAAGGGGCGGCGGCTGATGAATGAGGTGGGGTGGAAGAGAGAGATTTTAGGGTTAGAGTTAGGAGTGAATGGGCTTGGGATAAGGGAAAAAGGAAAATAACGAGAAAGAAAAAGTGGGCTCGGGATTGGTGGGCCAGGGAAAAAAATTAAAAGGGAAAAAATAAGGAGAAAAGGACAAGATATGGAATTAGTTGCGAGTTGGGCTGAGTAAAGAAAAAGGGAAAAGAAAAAGAGGGACATGAAAAGGGAAGCGAAGTTGGGCTCGTGTGGGCTTGGGCCTCGGGGAAAAGAAAGAAAGAAAAAGTTCAAAAAAGGGAAGAAAATTAAAATAAAATAAGGGAAAATATGTTAGAATATAAAGAAAAATTGAAGAAAATACTAGGAGTACATAATTCACTCAAAATATATACTATACAATAATATATGACATCACAAAAGTTCTATGTTTTGATCAAGCCATCCAAACACGTGTCGTGCTCTTTTTCTATCATGTTAAAATTATGTAAAATTAAAGATAGCCTTTTTCAGTTTCCAAGTATGATATGTGTACACTTGTATGTTTGTACACATACACATCTTTGCGTGTTCATTGGATCCATGTCCTATTATCCTACTATTCAGAATTTGCTGTGATGGTCACTCTAGGACATGTGGTCACTAGACACCCTTGTCCCATGGTCAGTGCGGGTGCCAAAGTAAATCAGTAAGGAGTAAAATAGAATTACTCAAGAGGGTCTAAACAATCACATGAGTTTTTGATAGGTACACTGAAAATTGCATTCACTTTATTGTGCTAGTGGTGTAAAAGATCATTTGATGACGAGAAGACAATTAGGACGGTTAATTAATGGGTAATTTTTAGATTTAGGAGAAAAAATCAAAATAATTTTAGATTTCGACCGGGAAAAAAAATAATTACAGAAATCGACCAAGTTTGGCCACGTCAGCACTCTGGCACGCGCCTGGGCCCGCTCTGACGTGACCGCACTTGTCAAGTGCGGCCAAATTGAGTTTTCACACTTTGGCCGCACTTGGCAAGTGCGGCCAAATTGTTAGGGTGTCACTTCAGTCAAACCTTCAAAAAGATTGTTTGTATATATTTTAATAAAGAAATTGTTAGCCTAGTGGTATTACAGTTGGTTTGGAGATAAGTGGTCCTGGGATCAATTCCTAGTGTTCATATATTAAAATTTATTTTTCATTTAAAATTAAAAAAAATTATTTACACACACAACAAGATTCGAACCCACAACCTCCTGCACCTCACCCACACACTTTACCACCAAGGCAAGTATCTCATCTGTAGATAATATACAAATAATCTATTTGAATGTTTAAAAGACCTCCAAATGACTTGGCCGCACATGGCAAGTGCGGCCAAATTGTGAAAACTCAATTTGGCCGCACTTGCCAAGTGCGGCCAAATTATGAAAACTCAATTTGGCCGCATTTGCCAAGTGCGGCCAAATTGTAAAGCCGGCCCAGGCGTGTGCCAGAGTGCTGACGTGGTCAGACTTGGTCGATTTCTGTAATTATTTTTTTTCCCGGTCGAAATCTAAAATTATTTTGATTTTTTTTCCTAAATCTAAAAATTACCCTTAATTAATTTGTAATAACCCATCTTTTATTTACATTGCACGAAATCATGGGTTTCTTTAGCAAACAAAGCATAATCGAGGTCGATGGCCATTTAGTTTTGCCTCGTGTATTATCGAGCCAAGACATGCGTCTTCTAACAATTAGTGGGCAGATCTATCTAGTCACTTGGGAGATTGCTAGTTTATTTTATTTGTAACAAGTTGGGTATGTATGAAGTATACGTTCCAACTTGACGGGAAGTGTTAAGCAATATGTGAAAGTAGAATGGTTTTTGTAGCAATATGTAAAAGTGTGAGGGCTTTCATGTGAAGCAGACAATATTTTAAAATTAGATTAAATTAGTAACTAGAGTTTGAGTGGAAGTAAGAATCAAAATGAGAGTTGTAATTGTATTGTTTTTCAACTATATACATAGCACAACTACTCCGGTTTTTGGGGTATCTACTTCAACAATGCTCAAGGGTCCTTTCTTTTCTCACATGTCTAGGGAGCTCAACCAAGCATGTGGCTTACTACCTTTATGATAAAGGTACATACTGAAGGAATTTCTTAGGTGGAGGGAGCGGTCAAATGATATTAACATGCAATGTAGGACATGCTTCTTCATGCCTTCTCTAGTATTTTTCTATTCCCTTGTTTTGCTGTCACTAATTCGTTTATTGCCTGTAGAATTTAATCTTCATCTATTTTCAGAATTTCCTAATAGGATAATATATGTTTGTTTTGTTTGCTTGCAGCCGAACTTCCTGATGATTGGAGTGATGCATCAGATATACTTCAGTTGCGTTCTTTGGACCGTTCATTCGTTTTTCCTGGTAGTTACATCATCTCGCTTGATCTGATTCCGTCCCTGATATTAGGAAGCTGATCTGTCTTCATTCCAGGTGAACAAATTCATTTACTAGTTTGCTTATCGGCAGCTAAGCGGGATACTGAGATTTTAACTCCCTTTAAAGTTGCTGCTGTGATTTCTAAGAATAGTGTCTACGCTAAGAAGCAAACAGAGAACTTGGGCCATACTCTTGATTCCACCAGTGATCAAGGTAATGTGAATGGCACTTGTGAGGAAAATGCTGACCGAATGACAGAAGAGAATGGTGAAACCATTTCTACGGTATATCTCCCGTCCCAACAGGAGGACATATTTGCAACTGAATCCATTCTTCGCATGGAAGAACATAAAAATCAGACTGAAGCACTGCTAGAAAAATTTAGAAATTCACATTTCTTTGTTAGAATTGCAGAGTCAGATGAACCACTTTGGTCTAAAAGAAATGTAGCAGATCCATCTTCAAATAATTCTGTGATAGCAATGGGAAATTCTCAGTTAAAGAATGTAGAATCCAGAAAGAATTGTAGAACTAATTTGCTCAATGCAGTTATTGATAGGGGAAGTTTCGATGGAAGCACTTCTGGTGGAGTGGCTAGAAATTCTATAAGATGCTACTCTTTACGCAATGGCGACATAGTGGTATGTTCTTAAGAACTTGTTACCTTCGATACTTATCATAGAAGGATATTACATTATATTAATCCTTTCAACTTAAGTTTCTGTCATGTGCCATTATTGCAAGATTTTTCTTATGTCTAAAAGTGACAAAATCTTCACGGAAGTGTGTAAATTATTTTTGATGTCTTTGTTTTAGCACAGTTTTGACAACGGAAACTTCTTATACTTTTGGCAGCTGGCCATCTATATAACCACCTTGTTCATCTGCTCATATTCCTATATTGTGGCATGAAGAATCACACTGTGTCAGCATTCACTGGAAAATTGATGTGCATTTTGTGTCCTTTAAGTTTACCTAGTGGAGTTGACTAAGCTAATGTTCAACTTTTGTTTTTCTTACATGTCTATAAGTTTTTTAATTGCTTCACATGAACGGGTTAAGTTGGGTTGGGTCAGGTCTGGTCATGTTTGAGTCTTCCTGGAATCCATATATTACAGGCGCTAGGTAACCTAGAGCTGACTTATGTAATAAACAGGAGTGACTCATATAAATATAAATGTCTAATACGAGGGCCTAGTCTTTTGCTGCCATTTTGTGGGCATTGTGCCATCCAAATTAGGGGTGGTAATTTTGGCCCGATCCTTAAACCCGAACCCGAACTTGATCCCTTTTGGCAGGTATGGATGAGGTCCCAAAACAGGTTAGGATAATAGTCGGGGCAAACCTGCTAAACTGACTAATATCCGGGCCGGCTTCTAGTTTAGACACTTGACTTGAGTTGCATCAAACTGACTTGATTAAATTGGTTTAGACGGGTCGACCCGAGAAATAACCTAACATGAGATTTCATCGCGTTTAATTTGCTTGAGGACAATGAGATCACATGCTAATGATGATGGCTCTGGGGCCCAAACCCCTTGTGAAGGATGCAACTGAATGATGTACGTTTCGGTGTTGGTGAGTCATGCATGTCTTGAGGTGGTATTTGTAGGAAGAGATTGGTTTTTGACGGAAACAGAAGAAATCACGCAGCTAAAGGAGATAGAATGGTTGCAGAAGAATGAGATAACGACAAAGGGGGTGGAAAGTCTCCATCAGAGTGAAGCCATGTTGGTGACATCAAACGACATTTAAAGAATGATAAGAGAGGTAAAAGGAAAAGGAGACAGACAATGGGAGACAGATGTGCATCATAGTTGTCGACTTAGTGGTCGAAAGGGAAAATGCATCAGCTAACGATGGATCTGTATTGCAATCTCCTCTTATCCCCCCCCAATTTCCATTTAAAGTAGCAGCTCGTTGCTTGTGTTTTTGCAGCCTAAATTCCATCTGGACCTGATATGAACTTACCCCGATTGCTTAAACAAATTAGGTATGTGTGAGGATGACTTACATGGATGTTATTCGGGTCAGGTTTGGGTTTGGGTTGGCCTTAATTATTGGGTCAAACTTTGTTTGATCCTTATATGTAGACTCTAATATACTAAACAATGACGATTAGAGATAAGACGGAAACACAACCAAATTGCAATAATAGGTAACAGAACTAAATGAAATGGTTGCAATTAATTAAAGTAGAGATAATACAAACCAACCGAGTGATCAATCACAAGTACACGGGATTGTCCTAATCCGATCCGTTAGTTCTACTGCAGTCTTCAAGCCTCCCAGCTTGAGAATTCCATTATCTTCATCGTGTAATCCCGCAAGAGTACAATATACAACTTGATTACATAACTGTTTCCAAGTGCATACCCATTCTCAACACCTTAAGACTGAAACACTCTTAAGACGAGAGAGCAACATTTTCTCCCTCAACACTTGAGGGAAACCTTGTAGTAGAAAGAGTAGAATATTGATGCGGCGCGGGTCTTGGATGGGGCGCGAGAGTCCAGTGAGCCAAGGAGGCCGGTTCAAGTGTATCAAAGGAGGAGGCGGCTCGGGTCCACCACGGATCCGGTACCAAACTTGTAATTTCGCAACTACGAGGAGGGTCGTTTAGTAATTCCACAATTGGCTAATCCCCCCTTAAGCAAGGGCCTGCCGGCCCTAGGACAGATTATCGAAGAATTGATCTAAAAGTACTTTCCATTCCGTAGAACCCTAGAACAATTTTCCCTTTAATCTCCTACTGTTCGTTTGCTTTAGATTAATTATTATCCCATTTATTAATAATTTCAGATCTGTTCTTCACATCAAAACACTAGTTTTATTAGTCCAAAGCCATAAAAATCCCACCTTTATCCCCACAAAAAGCCATAGACACATCAAATTGGTATCGAAGCATTAGATCAATGGTGAGCACAAGATCTATGGAGCGTATCAAAGCGTTGGAAGAGAAAGTGGAGAAGATGACGAACCGAATCACCGAGGGATTTAACGATGTCAAAAAGGAGACCGCGAAAATCGTCGCGGCCGCATCCGCATCCGAAGCGCGATTGACGGCAACTATGGAGGCGAATAGATCGCAGATGATGAGGGACATATCGTCGATGATAGCGAACATCAATCCTAAAACGGATTCAAGCAAAAAGGAGCCGCCTTTGTCAACAAATAAAGGTAAAAATGTGATTTTTAGCGAGGGGGTTTCAGAAGATGAGGAAGATGCGGGCTTGTATCCGTACGACCAGCGAAACGCAGCAGATCCAGAGGATTGAGAAGCGTTTACAGCTACCTCACCGCCGCACATCGGAATTTTGACCATCGGAGGTGGTTGCCCCAGGCAACCTTGGGGGCCGCCGAACCCCCACATGCGCCTGGGGGGCCGCCGAACTCCAGGTGCACCTGGGGGTCCTGCCGAACCCCCAGGTGCACATGGGGGTCCCGCCGAACACCCAGGAGGGGTGGCAGTAGCCGCCGCCCCCTCCTGGGCTGCCAGCGATACCCGGGGGCAGCAACTGGGGGCCGCAAGCCCAAAACTGGGGCCGGCAGGCCCCGCCGCCCCCTTGGGGGGTTCGCCCACCCCCCGAGGCCTTCCCCTAGTACCGCTCAATCATCATGGGGTCCGTCGACTTTTCAGGGACCCTGACTGCCCATCCCTACCTCCACGGCCTCCACGGTGCCACATGGGGCCCAGTTCGGGGCCCGAACAGCTCATACGCCTGGTTTTCAGCAGCATGGTACAGGTTTTTAGAAATATGGATGGCGACATCAGCATATTGGGGGCCCGTCGACTCATCCCTTACCTTTCGGGGGGGTGACAGGAGATTGGAGAGGGATACACGGCACCCCTAGAGACCATCAGGCAGATTATGGGCACCCACATGGAGATGAAAGGGGCAACTGGTAGTGGGATGGAGCGGATGGAGGAGCACGAGATCAGGCAGGGAGGTACATTCCTGATAGACCACCGGTTTTTCAGCAGAGGCGTCAAGATCATCCGCAGGAGAGAGGAGGATTCACGGGGGATAGTCGATTGAGGAAGTTGAAGATGCCCGTTTTTGAGGCCAGGGACCCTGATGAGACTGGCTGTATCACGTGGAGAGGTATTTTGAGGTGTCTGTGGTACCAGTAGATGATTGGCTACGAGCGGTAGGAGTCTGCTTGGAGGGAGAGGCCTTGGATTGGTACAGATGGACACATCAGTAGCAGCCGTTTCGGACATGGGAGGAGTTTACTACTCTATTAGTGGAGCGATTTGGCACAGTACAGTCTGGGAGAGTATATGAGTGGTTATATTCACTGAAGCAGGATGTGAGCGTGGGGGAGTACATCAAGAAGTTTGAGTCACTCTGCCACAGAGTTCGAGGAGTCTCGGGGGAGTCTTTGGAGGGTTGTTTTATGAAGGGGCTGAAGCCCACTGTTAGATTTGGGCTGAGACAGCTGCAGCCAGTGGGCCTGCAGGGGATGATGACTTCAGCTAGGATGGTTGAGGACCATCAGGAGACTGATAGGAGAGCCCGTGGGGCATGGGGTGACACCGTTTTTCGGGGACAGACACCAGTTGGAGGACAGAGAGCTGCTTCTACCCAGGGGCCGCTCCTGCCCAGGGGGTACAGTCGTTGCCGTGGGCAGCAGGGACATGAGACCAGAGCCACAGACAGGGGGCAGGTACGGAGGATGACTGAGGCGGAGATCTGGGAGAAGCGGGCGAAGAGACTATGTTTCAAATGTGATGAGAGGTTCACATCAGGATACCACTGTAGAGATCAGACTCTGCAGATACTGATAGTGAACGACGATGAGGAGGGCGAGGTAGTAGTACTAGAGGCTGTAGAGGAGGAGGCTGAGCACCAGCACTTGGATTTGGCAGAGGTATCTCTCAATTCCGTGGTGGGGTTCACTCCGAATCACACCATGAAATTGGTGGGACAATTGGTGGGACATGTGGGCGGCTAAGAGGTGATTATGCTTGTAGACAGTGGGGCCACCCACAATTTCATCTCTAGCAGATTGATGAGAGAGAAGAGACTGCATCTGATCGACACATGGAGGTATGTCGTAGTGCTGGGTATAGGTCAGGTGACACACATTAGCGGTGTCTGTCGAGGTGTGATCGTGACGATAGGAGGTGCAGAGTGTCACAGATTTTCTTCCCTTGGAGTTAGGGAGCACTGATGTCATCCTGGGATGAAGTGGCTACAGACCTTAGGAGAGACCAGGACGAATTGGAAAATGCTGAGGATGGAGTACCAGGAGGGAGGGAGAACAGTGGTCTTACAGGGGGATCTCAACCTCTGTCGTTCTTTAGTATCCTACAAGGCCACGACACGAGCGATACACACGGAAAGGGGTGGATTTCTGGTCGAGATACAGGCGGTGGCGGCAGTAGAGCAGAGGGAGGATCACACTCGGGCAGTTGCACCAGAGATAGAGCAGCTATTGAGCCAGTATGAGGATGTGTTTCAAACCCCACAGGGATTACCACCACACCGAGACCATGAGCACACCATTGTCTTACGAGAGGGCGTGTCCCTCATTAGCGTGAGCCCATACAGGTATCCCCAGGTACAAAAGGACGAGATTGAGAGGTTAGTAGAGGACATGCTGTAAGCAGGGGTGATTCAGCCGAGTACGAATTCGTTTTCCAGCCCGGTTTTGTTAGTAAAGAAGAAGGATGGCAGCTGGAGATTTTGTGTGGACTACATGGCTTTGAATAAGGAAACTATTCCAGACAAGTTTTCTATTCCGGTGATTGACGAGCTTCTTGACGAGCTCCACAGAGCGGCATGTTTTTTAAAATCGATCTCAAGGCAGGTTATCACCAGATACGGATGATGTCAGATGACATGCCCAAGACGGCCTTTAGAACTCATGAGGGGCATTATGAGTTCCTCGTCATGCCGTTCGGCTTGACGAACGCTCCAACGACATTCCACGCATTGATGAACCAGGTGTTCCGGCCCTACCTACGGAGATTTATCATGGTATTCTTCGACGCCATCTTGATATACAGTCGCAGTGTAGAGGAGTATGTGGGGCATTTGCAGGCAATGTTACATGAGTTGCAGGATCAGCAGCTAAAATAAGAAGAAGTGCCTGTTTGGTCAGCTATAGGTAGATGAGCATCTTGGAGAGCGGGACCGGTATTTGGAGGAGCTGAAGAAACACTTAGTGCGGGCCCAGCAGATCATGAAAGCCAAGGCGGATGAGCACCGGAGGGATGTGCAGTTTGCCATGGGGGACCGGGTTTATCTTAAGCTCAGGCCTTACAGACAGAAGACTTTGGCCCATCGGAGCAATGAGAAGCTGGCGGCCTGCTATTATGGGCTTGTCGAGATTACTGCTCAGATAGGGAATGTGGCATACCGTCTGCAGTTACCATCTACGTCCACCACTCACACCGTTTTCCACGTTTCACAGTTGCGGCGAGCCATTGGAGACCATACACTCTCACCTACCTTGCCGCCCACCTTGACAGATGACATGGAGGTGCTGCTTTCCTTGAGCCTCAGGAGCTGACTGGTGTTAGACAGGCCTCAGATGTGACACATGAAGTGCTGATCAGATGGAGGGGCCTGCCAGAATATGATGCTACTTGGGAGCCCCGTGTAGTGATACAAGACCAGTTTTCAGACTTCCACCTTGAGGACAAGTTGGTACTTTTAGGGGGGAGTAGTGATGCAGCGCGGGTCTTGGACGGGGCGCGTGAGTCCAGTGAGCCAAGGAGGCCGGTTCAAGTGTATCAAAGGAGGATGCGGCTTGGGTCCACCACGGACCCGGTCCTAAAATTGTAATTTCGCAACTACGAGGGGGCGGTCGTTTAGTAATTCCACAATTGGCTAATCCCCCCTTAAGCAAAGGTCGGCCAGCCCTAGAACGGATTATCGAAGAATTGATCTAAAGGTATTTTCATTCCCTAGAACCCTAGAACAATTTTCCCTTTAATCTCCTATTGTTCGTTTGCTTTAGATTAATTATTATCGCATTTATTAGTAATTTTAGACCTGTTCTTCACATCAAAATCCTAGTTTTATTAGTCCAAAACCATAAAAATCCCACCTTTATTCCCACAAAAGCCCTAGATGTATCAAATATTTTCTATAGCCTTGAATTATATGGATTAAATGATGATCAAGAAAAAGAATTCTGTTTTATAGGGTAATAATGTGGAAGAATTAAATTTTTGGATATAGTTTTAGCTTGTTCTTGGCTTAGAACTAAAGTGAAAACAAAAGTTTACGAAGGCTAAGTTGTATCAAAATGAGAGGAACTATATATATATCACACACTAGTCATAAACCGTGCCCTTAGGGCACAGTGCATTTAAAAAAAATTGAGTAGTGCACAAAAATTCGGTTACACCAAGTAATGTGATATTAAAAAAAATTAAAATTGAAAAAATTAAAATTAAAAAAAGCACAGTCATCAAATTTGTCCTAGTCATACTTTTGCTGCCACGTAGGACAAAGATTTTGTCCTAGTCATACTTTTGCCGCCACGTAGGACAAAGTCGTGAAATGTATAATAGATAGATAGATATATATATATATATATGTAAATTTTCTATTGAGGCCGGACCTCACCAAGCACTTGGTGTGGTCCACCTCAAAAAGTTTGTAAGATAACTTTTTTAAAAGATTTCTTTTCCACTAGATGTGATCCATGTGTTCTAAAACATCAATGTAACGAATCCGATTTCATTTGATCCTCGATCAAGCCATTGCAATATATACATATATTTAACGGTTTTAGAATAATAGAACTTTTGCAATGGCTTGATCAAGGGTCAAATCTTTTAGGGTTCCCCCTAAATTCTGTAGTTTGGGGGTTTAGAACGAGTACAACAAATCCAACGGAATAGATTTTTTGGCCATCTGATATCCTTACACTGTGCTGACAATAGCAGCGGTGTTTATACAGGAGGTGGTGCAATTATATAGGATTTCAGAGTCCATCGTGTCAGTTCCGGATTGCATTTTCCTTAGCACTTTCAGAGGAATCTATTCAAAATGCATGTGACTGTCCCGAAGTAGAGCATAATTTATCATCCCCAGACAGACGGTTATACAGAGGTCGTCAATAGGAGCATAGAGAACTGTCGGTGCTGTTTTGATTCAGCTGCACCTAAGCAATGTACGAAGTGCTTGGCGTGGGTTGAACACTGGTACAACACGTCTTATCATATAAGCGCTTAGACCATACCTTTCAAGATTTTATATTGGCGTGAACACACACACACACACATATCTGTTACATTATGGTCACAGTTCAACATCATGTCATGGGTTAATCAATATCTGGAGAAGAGGGACAATGTGTTCGAGAAGTCGAAGCGGCATTTGGCAAAGGCCTAGCAGATTATAAAAAAGAAGGCAGATGAGCATAGTCGGGAGGCACAGTTCGCAGTGGGTGACAGAGTTTACTTGAAGCTGTAACCGTATCGTAAGAGATTCTTGGCTCAACGAAATGAGAAGCTGACACCCCGATACTTTGGGTCCTATGAGATAGAGGCAAAGGTTGGACATGTTGCCTATCGATCGAAGTTACTGTCGACATCGATTATACATCCAATTTTCCATGTATCACAGCTTCGCCATACTATTGGGGACCATACACCTTTATCATTGCTACCATCGACTTTGATTGAGGACATGTGAGTGACCTTGGAGCTATTAGAGCTGAAGGGGGTTTGTCAAGGAAATGCATGGACGTGAGAGATATTGATCTAATGGAAGGGCCTTCCTGACTATGACGCTACGTGGGAGCCTCTTGAAGTTAACCATTAGCAGTTTTCAGCTTTCAATATTGATGACAAGGTGGCTCTTTTCGGGAGTAATGTTACGATCGTGACATACCAAAGATGGCAGCGGAGGCTTGAATAAGGCGCATCAAATGTAAAAGGGTGATTTAGTGGCAATTCTATGATTTTGGGGTCCAAGAGTGTTTTCATAGTTATTGGGAAATCAGACTATTATAAACAGTATTCTAAAACAAGTTTTATGCGGCCATATATGCGGCCGCATATAAGGAGGCGGCCTTCGGCCGCATGAAAAATGCGATATGCAGTCGAATTATGCGGTTGGCTGCATAAATATTATGCGCCTGCATATGCGAATATGCGGGTGCATAATCGGCAACTAAAAAATCCCAAACCGTTAAGAAACCTGACCCGTTAGGCATAAAAATCGGGTTTTTAATTTCAAAGTACTTGTGTTTGAGATACTTTTGATTTGTACGTAAAACTAAATATTTATGTTTTGTATGTAAATTACTTTAGACGTTAGTCTTTAGTTATTTTATGTATTGATTGTCTTGATGATGCTGATGTTTTAGTATGAATTAATCTATATTTTTAAAAGTTGATATGATTTTTTCTTATTCGTATCTTTTAAGATTTTTTTTAATTTAATATATACAAACACACATAAACTTATTACTTATTTATTTACTAAAATATTTGTGTTCGCATAAACCGCATAATCGGCCGCATAATCCTCTTATGCGCTATTCGCTCCTGGAACACGCACATAATGAAACCGTCTTTTATAACACTGATTATAAATATGGGGAATTAGAGTGATTTGGGATTATGGTGAATTTGATAGAGAAATCACTAACGAATGTATTAGAACCCTAAATTAGTTAGAGTTAATCATTCCTCTCGAATTAAAGACTAGGAGAGTGGTTCTCCTCTCGAATCGAGGTCACCGATTTTGTATTTCCTTCAGTATTAATAAAAACCCTAATTTTATCCCCAAAATTCGTTGCGGCCGTATCACAGAGATGCAAATGTTGCGATGGATGTGTGAAAATACTATAAAAGATAATATAAGAAATGAAGATATCCGATCGAAGGTAGGCGCAGTTCCTATAGAGGATAAGATAAGAGAACATCGCTTGCGATGGTTTAGCCATATACGTCGAAGATCTATTGATGCACCAGTTAAAGAGAAAGAACATATGAATGTTGAGATCAAGCGAAAGAGAATGAGACTGAAGAATATATGGATGGAAGTGATCAAAAGGGATATGAAAGATCTTGGTTTGACAGATGAGAAAGCTTTAAATAGTAATGCATGAAAAACAAGTATCCAACATCTCAATCCGACATTAGTTCTATAGAGTCCATGAAGCTAACCCAATTTTTTGGAATTGACGGGTTTAACTCTGCTTGTCGACAATAAGTAGAAATATGAGCTTTCATGTTATAGTTGACTCTGGACATGAATGTGGCCAAATTTACAACTACTCGTCACCCAGCTTTATATCAGAACAGATTCTAAAATAACTTTGAAATGGTACATAGATCTAGAAGTTAGGGTAGTAGAACTGGCTTTTTATTTAATATTTTATTAATTTATTTGGTACGTCTCTCAGCTCTGACCACCACTACTTTAGGGTATCATATGATTCATATCAATGAACTAATAAGTTCATATGTAAAGAATTTTTGGGTATTATTTGAGAGCGGCATCATTGAAACCTTGAGACAAGCTAGGAATAAGATTGAATCACATCAATTAAGCATGAGCTATGTTCCTTTCTTTTGACCAACTTGATGCTGATTGCAGTATCCGATTTAAACTTCAATAGAAGCTGCTTCCTGATGTAGGGTTATCTGAACAAAAGGTCACACTTAAAGGTAAAAGGCTTGCATTAATCAAGTAGAGAAAGTATGGAATTTGTGTAAAAGCTAAGCAGTCAAACATGATTACCCCCAACATGTTGTCAGTTTTGACCATCATCTTCATGTGGATAATTGTATTTTGCAGTTACATTGGTTTTATGTATAACTTGGGGATGTCTTTACTGTTAGGCTAGATTAAAATGACATCAATGTCCAAAACCTCGGTTGCATGTGTTATTTGAGAGTACTTGCAATCTTCCTGTGTAAAAACTTAGAAAAAAATATTACTGTTAATTGAGTTCTGTCATTTTGAAAAGAAATGATACAATTGTTATATTCACAGTGTGTTTAATGTTGATGCCTATTAATCCTATGTTTTTTATCATCTTACGTGTCCCATGCAAATCATATATAGCCATTCTGCTGTCTTGGCTAATTAAAAGATATGACCCTACATCTTGATGCCATATTGAATCTTTCTTCTAAAGCATAAGAAGATGCAACTTCGCCAAGTATACTGAGATTTTCTATTGAAGTTCTTTCAAGAGAGAAAAAACATGGTAGCAGGGACCCATATGCTTGATGATCGTTCATTTCAAATAATATTTCAATTAAACTCATATTGGTTGACTGTGGACTTGATGTGGTTTTTGTACCATCAAATATCAAGATTTTCATTTCAGTCCACATGCCCAGCTAATTGAGACGTGTGCACTCTTCTACTTCATTGCATAGAACCGGCAACAAAGCTTCTTAGTGTGAAGAAACTCTAAAATCCATTTTGGCAATTACGCTCTAAAATCATCTTTTTGCAAAGGAACCATCAAATCCGAATTAGACGATGATATAAAAAAACTCTAATAGCTCAAGTAAATCAGATCAATGTTGTTGTGATATGCATGCAGGTACCACATAGAGGACATGCCATGCAGCTGGAGATGGTCAAAGGTAAGACGATGTGGGATGAAAGGGGGAGAAGAGAACGAAAAGGTAATAGGAAAGGTGATAATAAAAGGATAGTTAGCAGAAGAGAGCAATGTAGATATAAACATGAAAAACAGTAAAAAGAAGAGTTGCTGGTACTTCCCTATATGGCTATTACTTTGTCGTCTTGCTGCTACAGTCTGACCTAAGATCAGAGGAAGATCAAGGAAAATTGGGGAATTCATTAGGTTTGGTAAGTTTTAGGTTTCGTCGGATGGGTTAAAATCTTATGAAAGTTGATCTGATCCGACCAACTTTGTAAGTTTAGAGGTTGGTTCTGGTGGGGTCAGGGTTATATTGTATCTTGCTTGGTCTATTTGACCTAAAAAACTTAAGAGGGGCAAGCCAGATGCAGTCCAAACGCAACCCCCACAACACTGGCAATAGCGTAGCCACTTTTAACTAACTGAAGCACTTTCCATGTCTATTTCTCCCCTGTTAGATCCCAACTGCCTCAAGTTTCATTTGAAGTAATGGAGAGTTATGATGGAAAACAACTTCGGATATGCATGATGTTTTCCTTTTATTTTTTGTTTCTTGTTTTTTTTGGTTTCAGTCGTCTTATTCTTCCAGGTCTTTCTGTCTGGCAACTTCTGGCCTGCTATGGCCATTCCAAGCACTTTTATGATTACATTTGTCCAGTCCATCTGGTGTATTGGAATTAAGATGATTGATCACAATTTTTCTTTTTCTCTGCTTTCAAATTGATCAAATTCCTGAACAGTTCAGTCTATGCTAATCTAAACTCTTAACCAACTCCAAGAAATCATAAAAGAACTTTGTTGACTGACTAAGTGTTCAGTGCCCCAAACTTGCGCCTCGGGACGCGCAAATGTCGTCTTACCGCAATCGCACGGTATATGTATATCGGCGAGCGGGTATCGTATCCACAGGGAAGCGGTTGTCACACTACCTATCGATCCTAGGCTGACTTAGGCTTCGATGTTTTATTGATGGAGATGGATTATGGAGTATCGTAATGGTGGTGAATGTGGAATGCGAGGGTGTCACGGTAAGCAAGGCACATCTGGACACAGAAGAAAACAAAAAGAACAAAGTGGAACAATCGAGGGAAATATCTCTAGTGTATTGAGAATCCCTGCTAGGACTTTTGGGTTTGGATAAGGGTTAAGAATCGTTTCGTTGAACGAGCATCACAATTCGTATCTACTCGCGTAATGTACGGACTGTGATACTACACCACGATTGGTTCTAGCAGTCGGTCTACTCTCGTAGTCACCGACTAGCGGATCGGGGGTTAGTAATCATCCCTAGTGCACGAGTCACTCTCGTGAGCACGAGCCTTAGAAGATGACCGCTAAACCCTAATCGGATTCGTGGGGATTCTCCCTAGGATATGGAGTCGCTTTCGCGATCCTCCGATTCTAAGGCTAATCCCCCAAAACCCTTTCAAACTACCACGGGGCAACCCTAGATTCATCCAACTAAGATTAACTTTTCATCCAACCCCTAGAATCCTAGGGTTCATCCTTAATCCTAGTAATATATCTACTCAATTATAGGAAAAGACATGTGAATGATAGAAATCAACATCACAAGCATGTAAGAGAAGAGCAATTGAAGATTAAACATCAAAAGCTAATGAGAAATACAATAGAGAAGATTAAACAAAGGGAATTACTTAGTTTATGAAGATCCAATACACAAATCAGCGAGGAGGGGACCGATGGCGTGGCCAAGCCACCGAAAATGGTCTCAAACCCTAAAACCTAGCTCTCTCAACCAAAGAGGAGATGCACTAACAATGGCTGCTCAATCCATATATATAACCCCAAAAAACCCAAAATAACCCTAAATTAAGTTGGACCCGTGCTTGCTGCCCACGTAGCTCGGGCTGGCTGTGCCAAGCCGCTTGGTCGAGCGAGTGCACAGTTTGCCCGATCACAGATTCCAGCACAAATTCGCCAACTTGCAGAAATTCCCTAGGGCTCATCCGACCTTCTATTGGTACGTTCTTGGTGACGTTGGAATCGGTATGAAGTTTAATATCTGGAAAAAATATGAGAAAAATACTGAAAAATCCCCGGTGATAGCAGAACTTGAAAAAGTGAAGGGTTGTCCTGAAATCTGCGCCATCGGCCAGTTCTACTCCGCTCGACCAAATGGCTAGGGTCGTTCGGTCGAGCGAGCCCTAGGACTTGGTCGAGCGCCCCTTGAGGGCTTCAGTGCTTTGCTTCAATGGAATTGATGTCGCTCGGTTGAACACGATGCCGCTCGGTCGAACGACAACTCGCTGGATTGAGCGAATTAAAAGCCAAACTTCCAGAGAGTTGCAAGGAAAATTCTTGGGCCATCTTGACATCTGGCTCGGGCGAGCGACTTGGTCGCTCGGTCGAGCGGGTCGAGTCACTCGTCCGAGCACCCCTTTGAGCTATTGGCCTCTCGTCTACGGGATCACACCTCGGTCGAGCGGGGTAGCCGCTCGACCGAGCAATCTGGGAAAGCTCTTTGGCCTCTCTTTCACTTCTCCTTCTTTCTTTGCTCCTTTTCTTCCTCTTCTTGCTCTCCTCCAGCAACATAAGCTCCTCAAATATGATGCCATTAATACTCCGGCATCGACGATTGTATCATTCTCTCCAATACGCTCCAAATCGCTCGATATTCCTTGAAAAGCAATCAAACGCTCTCGGAGTCAAATAGTTCCAATCATTAACATAAAAGTGTAATGAATCGGGATTTAAACAATCATTTTGAAGTGTAAATATGTAGATAAAATGAGGAATATCATGACACATCAAAATCCCCCAAGCTTACCTCTTACTCATCCTCGAGGAAAACTAGTAAAAATCGAACATGTGAGAGAAATACAATGAAGAGGTGATGCGATGGCGTGTAATGGAGACAAGTGGCTCATTCTTAAAACACAATAATTATACGAACCCAAAGATACAAGAATGCGTGAACACACAAGAACGATTAGAACACAATTTTACGCAAAATACTTAAGTCTCGCTCAAATGAAGATATTGTGAATTTCAATAAATGTAATGAACTCGATAAACAATAAAATGAGAGTAGAGCTACATCCTATCATAGTTTATCATGAAATATGCTAAGTTTACAGAGATGAATCTAATGTGCACAACTCATTCTCTAAGCAGTATAAATATGTGATGATCAAAAAGTTTCAAGCATGCATGATGTTTTGTTGAGCTTCACGGAATGAGTTAGTAAATTCAATTAAGGTACGGCGTCACCACACTACGCTCGTTTCATGATTCCTAGAATCCATCAATCTCGCCATGTCTCTATACTATATAGAAAGTGGGGGTAAGGATGTTGGATTTTTTTCTTTTTACAATTGTTTTGGCTATACAATTTTTTGTATATACTTTTTTCTTTCTTTATATACACGAGATAACTCAATATATACAAGAGGCGGCCTATGCATCCCAGACCAGGCTGTCTTAAGGCATCGGGTTACGAAGAACCACTCGGGCCTTTTATTTAGGATATTTGTTTGACACGTAAACGCGATGGAATGCAAAACATGATCAAAAATCATTTGTTGGCTATTCACAAGAGAAAAAGAAAAAGCATAGAATATAGATATGGCTCGATTACATGAATTCTAATCATCACTACTTTTGTTGTCGTGGAGTTATCCTATCTCTTTTGAATTACTAAACATCCATGAAGCAATAGAATTATCAATCAAATCGCGCAAGAGTCAAATAATTTTCAGATTTGATTCATTCATTTTAGCTTAACTGTTTCGAGAATATGGTTGTGAAACTATGGATTCTGCTATGAAAAAGCATATTAACAATGATACTCTAATCAATGAATTGAACTCTAATCTAACAAATACCAGAGTTCATAAAAAAATAATTCCATAATATCTCATTGAAAATGAAGCATATGAGACATAAATAGAGAGGTGAACATGGTTCAACTGAAAATTTCAAAGTGTGTTTCACGACCAAGCAAAGTGCGTGCACTGTGAACTCCCCCAAGCTTAAACGTCACATTGTCCTCAATGAGTGTATGACATGGATAGATGACAACGACAAAATAGGGAGTTACACAACAAAATAATATCTCTCCCTCAAGCTATTTCATATAGTGCATGGTGTGGACAGATGTGCATAAAAATTGGGGAGAGAAGCAAAGTAAGCACCATAAAATTAGGGTGTGCAATTAAATCATAGAATAGGGTGGGTGCAAAAGATAATTGATCAACCATCATATGAGGTGAATTTATTAAACTAGGAAAGCATAGAAGTCCTATACAGTCCTCTTGCTATCGAGATGATTCTTGATTATTCAAAGCATAAAAATTTACACTACAGCTACACTATTGGATTGATACCACCTGTAGCAAAAGGCGGATGCAGTATCTTTGTCGGTGCAGGCAGCTGCTCCAACTGCACCTTCCGTGGCTCTATGCAGTTAAGTCGGTGAGTCGGCAACGAGTCGGCCAAGTATTGACTCATGACTAGTCGAACGAGTCGGCGACTAGTCGACGACTAGTCGCATCCAAATGTTAACATATTTTATTTCATGTAACAGATGTTGCCTCTTTTTTTAGGTTTGTATTGGGCATATAATTTTCCTGGTTAGATAAATTCTTTGAAAATTCACAAATTTTTTAATCTTTTTCCTGCATATTATTGCAGATACTGTCATATTAGAGTTCAATTGGTATACACCTGGTTCGCGATGGAGGCGAAAGTCGAAAGGATCATAGGGAAGCAGGCAATGAGACAGTTGAATTCATGGCAGAATCAGGAAACTATATGCCAAGAATGAGATCTCTACATGGAAACGGATGTGGCCAATCGTAGTTTTAGAGTGAACATTTTCTAGAGTTCATTACTGATGGTCATCTGCTGAAAATCTCTTGGTGGGGAGAGTTTCAAGGCCTTCTTAGCTTCCTCTTGGAATTCAACTCGATCCACTGTGAATGTTTTAATTACCACGAAGTGAGAACGGGAGACAAACAATTTTCCCTCTTGTATTTTGATTGTAGAAGTATGCTGAAAAAGTCGGCCTAAGTCTGACCAACTCGGACCAAAAGTCGGACCAAATCGGTCAAAAAGTCGGACCAAGTCGACGCCTAGTCGGTGTCCGACTCACCTCCCGACTTTTGAAAAATTTCAAGTCGGTCATCCACCGACTCTCGACTAGTCGGTGACTAGTCGGCGACTAGTCGACGCCTCGATAGCATAGCCGTGGCTCCGCTAGATGCATGTCTCTACGGATACCAACGAACTCCAGCAATGCAGCTCCTAGCATTTCCCCAAGGATTCTACATGTACCCTGTAGGAGACGAGCTACATCAGTTCGTCTCTGAAAATTTTCCCCCGTGATGTATGAATCCCAAAGAAAATCAACATAAATAATGAAAATTAAATCTGGTTGATGATACTTCCCTGAGATTGTATCTCTACTCGTGCACTAAGACGTCTCTCTTCTCGGTATCATCTCCAAGCGTCTCAGGTAACCTCTCATGATCGTCCTCAGGCGGGTCCTTTATGTGCTCCTCGGCAGGTTCGTTAATTAGTAACACGTCCAAGCATACCTCCGGTCCATAATCGTATGTGTGCTGCAAAAGGTACGACGTGTCAAAAATATCTGAATCAAAATAAATAACAAATGTAATACACGATTCAGAAATGGAATGAGCAAAAATATCTCCATGAGGGGGAGCATTAAGCTCTGGTGGGTTGTCCTCTGCCGTAGTACATGGTGGAGGCGGCTGCAGGAGCTCAACTGAGGGCGTGCAATACTCGGGCTCTATGTGAATATCTGTATCTCCACACCGAATAGTGTCCTCAACGGTCTGCCCGGCTCCGCTAGCATAACCTCCTCAACGATATACTCTGGTTGTGCAGGCTGCTCCATATCTTCAACTTGTGGAGATGGGTCAACGGCAAGAGACGGCTCGGGCACGACATCATAGACAATGCATCGTTGCCTTTGCTGGTCTCGTCCTTGGCGGTAATATAGAAATACCGGGTGTCTCCCCAAGCTGAATGTAAATATCATCCTCAATAGTACCTGCAGCAGACATATGATTCATAATAAAATTAATAAGCACACGTTCAGATTGATGATCACCTGCCATAAAGCTAATGAGCCCGTCGATCGAACGTAATGCATCATGCGTCCCAAAGCTGCTGCTAAATGAAGTTCATTGATGGTATTCACTCGCATTCTTCTCATAGATTCTCTTGAAGGTCCCTGCAACCCTTTGGTGAAGAGGTGGAGTAGCTCCGAGTCATCAAACCCATAAATCTTCGAATTTGTCCAGGGCTCGCTAGAAACATTCTCCATCAGCCTGCCTGAAATTGGCGACTCTCCCTTGATCTATAAAATATTGGATCGTGGACTTTGCTCCAATAGGGGTACCATCGTTACGCCAAATTTGCACCTGATCAAACAAAGATAAACAACCTGGAAATGAATATCAGTGGCACAAGAGAGATAAAGATAATAATAATGTGGTGGCGGGGAAAATCTCTTTTTGTTTCTTTTAATAAATTTTTGTTTTTATTCGAAGTCTAACAACCTAATTGTGATAAATAGATAGTATGGCGGAACGCCTCCCCGGCAACGGCGCTAAAAACTTGTTCCGTGCCCCGCACTTGCGCCTCGGGACGCACGAATGTCGTCTTACCGCAAGCGCATGGTATATGTATATCGGCAAGCGGGTATCGTATCTACAGGGAGGTGGTTGTCACACTACCTATCGATCATAGGCTGACTTAGGCTTCGATGTTTTATTGATGGAGATGGATTATGGTCCATGGAGTGTCGTAATGGTGGTGGATGTGGAATGCGAGGGTGTCATGATAGGTAAAACACATCCGGACACAAAAGAAAACAAAAGAACAAAGGGGAACAATCAAGGGAAATATCGCTAGGGTATCGGGAATCCCCGCTGGGACTTTCGGGTTTGGATAATGGGTTAAGAATCCTTTCGCTGAACGAGCATCACAATCTGTATCTACTCGCGTGATCTACTGACCGAGATACTACACCACAGTTGGTTCTAGCAGTCAGTCTACTCTCGTAGTCACCGACTAGCAGATCGGAGGATAGTAATCATCCTTAGTGTATGAGTCACTCTTGTGAGCACGAGCCCTAGAAGATGACCGCTAAACCCTAATTGGATTCGTGGGGATTCTCCCTAGGATATGGAGTCGCTTTCACGATCCTCCGATCCTAAGGCTAATCCCCAAAACACTTGTTCAAACTACCGCGGGGCAACCCCAGATTCATCCAACTAAGATTAACTTATCATCCAACCCCTAGAATCCTAGGGTTAATCCCTAATCCTAGCAATAGATCTACTCAATCATAGGAAAAGACATGGAAACGATAGAAATCAACATCAAAAGCATGTAAGGGAAGAGCAATGGAAGATTAAACATCAAGAGCAAAGAAGAAATACAATAGAGAAGATTAAACAGAGGAAATTACTTATCTCGTGAAGATCTAATACACAAATCAGTGAGAAGGGGGCCGTTGGTGTGGCCAAGCCTTCGAAAATGGTCTCAAACCCTAAAACCTAGCTCTCCCAACCAAAGAAGAGATGTCCTAACAATGGCTGCTCAATCCATATATATAGCCCTCAAAACCCCCAAAATAACCCTAAATTAAGTTGGACCCGCGCTTGCTGCCCAGGTTGCTCGGGCTGGCTGTGCCAAGCCCCTCGGTCGAGCGTGTGCACATTTGCCCGAGCACAGATTCCAGCATAGATTCGCCAACTTACAGAAATTCTATAGGGCTCATTCGACCTCCAATTGGTGCGTTCTTGGTGGCGTTGGAATCGGTATGAAGTCTACTATCTGGGAATAAATATGAGAAAAATACTGTAAAATCCCTGGTAATAACAGAACTTGAAAGAGTGAAGGGCTGTTTTGAAATCTACGACATCGGCCATTTCTTCTCCGCTCGACCGAGCGGTTTGGGTCGCTCGGTCGAGCGCCTCTTGGGGCTTCAACGCTTTGCCTCAATGGAATTGATGTCGCTTGGTTGAACACGATGCCGCTCGGTCGAACGGCAACTCGCTCTACCGAGCGAATTAAAAGCCAAACTTCCAGAGAGTTGCAAGGGAAATTCTTGGGCCATCCTAACAACTGGCTCGGGCGAGCGACTTGGTCGAGCGGGTCGAGTCACTCGTCCGAGCACCCCTTTGAGCTATTGGCCTCTCGCCTACGGGATCGCAGCTCGGTCGAGCGGGGTAGCCGCTCGACCGAGCGATCTGGGAAAGCTCCTTGGCCTCACATTCACTTCTTTTCTTTCTTTCTTTCTTTGCTCCTTTGCTTCCTCTTCTTGCTCCCCTCCCACAACATAAGCTCCTCAAATATGATGCCATTAATATTCCGGCATCGACGATTGTATCATCCTTTTCAATACGTTCCAAATCGCTTGATATCCCCTGAAAAGCAACCAAAGGCTCTCGGAGTCAAATAGTTCCAATCATTAACATAAAAACGTAATAAATCGTGATTTAAGCAATCATTTTGACGTGTAAACATGTAGATAAAATGTGAAATATCATGACACATCACTATGCTAAAACACTAATAATCTAATTCAAACCAAGTGCCATCACATCACAAATCAGTCATAGTTTCTGTCTTCATACTTTACCAATAATCCTAACATAAAATCCAGATCAACTCTGAAATCCTCATGCTAAAATCTTTTTTTAGTGGGCTTGCAAAAGAATTATCTATGGTTAGGACTTCGACATGGATCCTGCAAACTGTGGAATTTCCTGCATCAATATTCTTTCTTCTGGCTAGCCAAGACCAAGACAGAAGATATAGACTTCAAAAATTCACTGAAAAGAAACTATACCATCATTCTCCCCCACCCAAAAGGTGGGGAAAAAGAAAAAAGAACCCACACCGAAAAAGAGAAATAAAAAGGAGGCGAACTGGACGGGGAAGTTATTAACAATCGAAAATTGGAATTTGGAAGATGAGAAATAAAAAGGAGGCGAAATGGATGGGAAATGTATCAACCATCAAAAAGTGGAAGTTGGAAGATGAGAAATGATGAATGCCACTTTTTGTGCCGGGGGGGGGGGGGGGGGTTGCAATTGGTGGTCATGAACAATTCTCAAAGAATACATGCATTAGAAAGTCATGCATCCTCAATAAAAATCTTGGTAGTATAATTGTTCCTGGAACTCAGGGTTGTAGGCTGTTCCATGCAATTTGGCTGCTTGACAGTAAGTCCAACCAGACCCCTTTTAACACAAGTAGTTTCTTAAAACATTTTTAAGAGTCTGATTTCTTCGTTCATTATCTCATTTGTTATCTGGGGTTTGGAAAATGTTTGCTGAACTCAAGCTGGGTTTTCGCTTGCGTCATACTTAACCATAAAAAGGAATTATGTCTTGCTGTAACATGAAAAAGGAATGTCAATTTGGGCACTGGTTGGAAGAGAGGGCAAAGATGGCATATTAATCTTACACACTCTTAAGTATCCATAAATGTGAAATTACCACTCTTAAAGATCCTGGGGGCAAACCGAAAGTATCAAAAGATGAAACAAAATCACCAAAAAGTCATTTATAGCTTACTACATGGCACTTTTTAGGTTTTCTCTGCATCATGCTCATTGAAAATAATGGAGATGGTTCACTATCTCTATATCTTTTTGCATCTTCTCATAGAAATGAAGGGCCCTTTTGTCAAAATGTTCAGTTTTAAATCATGTCCATTTAAAATTTTAATTTACCAGCTACTTGGTAACTAATTTATTTTCTTCTAAGTGCTATCGTTTTATGTTAATATGTTTTAGAAGTTCTTTTGTTCTTTGTTTACATTATCGTTTTTATCGTTTGCTTTGTGGATCTCAAAATAGCCGTACACATTATTGATTCTATAGCTGGAGGAACATGTAAAACACAACCATTTCATTTTAGAAGCTGGGTTTCATGTACCACTGCTTCCATAAAGTAAAAAAATTTCCCATGAATCATGTCTTCTGCATGAGCTTACTGGCTGGGACTTCTATTACACACACACACACACACACACACACATTCTTGCAGTTTTGTTTTCTATTAATCATAACATGCTTCACTGTTAAATTATGATTTATAATTGTAATTCCCGATAGATACTGCTTTGAAACAATGAAAACTGGTACTTGTGTATTCATTTTTATTTTGTTGAAAGGACGCAGGTTCTTTTACAAGTGAATGTTGCAATTAGCAGCAACATAAAAGACCCTGTTTTTGAGGTTCTTCAATTTGAAAAGCATGAGGCTGCAAATGGTGCTTCAGAAAATGTAAATGGCTCACATCCAAATTACGAGGATCCATGTAGTGAGCTGCTTAATTGGTTGCTTCCTTTGGATCGCACTCTCCCTTCTCGTCCACTGTCCCCTCCATTAAGTTCTTCATCAGTGGTAGGCGTGACTCAAAGGTCAACATCTGTCTCTTCTAATTCACAGATGTTCTCTTTTGGTCACTTCAGAAGTTACTCCATGCCTTCACTCCCCCAAGTTAGTGCGCCTCCACCCGCAATTCCAACATCCATTTCTAGACCTTCCGTGGACCTTGAAGATTATGGTCGCCTCTCACACGAAAGGTTGATGAATCGAGATAAGAGAAAAAATGTGCTTTTATCTTTCCGGGGTGTGTCTTTGGAGCCAGAACGATTTTCCGTCCACTGTGGGTTGGAAGGTATATATTTACCACGAAGGAGGTGGCGTAGAAAACTTGAAATCATTCAACCTTTAGAAATCCGTTCCTTCGCTGCTGAGTGCTCAACAGAGGATCTTCTATGTGTTCAAGTGAAGGTCGGCTTTGATCT